>PITA01013355.1:0-57860 GCA_004023965.1 Spilogale gracilis | reverse complement strand
AAAAAAAAAAAATGTTTTTGAAATCTTATTATAACTTTGCTGGATATAAAATAATTGGCTCATAATTTCTTTTCTGGAGTTTCTTAAAAAGAAGTTCCACTTTTGCATTGCTTTATTGTTATTTACAAGTTCAGTGCCAACCTGGCTTGCTTCACCTCATGATTTCTTTTTGTCTCTAAGGTCAACTTTTTGAGAAGGATGTACTGGAGTTAATTGTTTTGGGCATTCCCACATTGCACACTGGGCCCTGTATTTACAGGAAGTCTGATTTTCCTTTATTTTTGGAATATTTTCTTAGATTATAGATTTAAACATTAGTTATAGTCTATTGTTTTGTTTATCATCAAGGACTCAATTCACATAGGTTGGAACTTATTTATTTTATATTCCTAGTCTCTCTCTTTATCTTTTTATCTTTATTTCAACTCATTTCTGGAACTGTATATATTTAATACAATCTACTCTGTCCAGTATACTTTGTAATTATTCTTAATTTATTAGAGATGCATTTTTTTCCTTCAAATTTTTTTTATAGATTTAGCAAATCTTCCTTTCTACTCTTTTCTGTTTCTTTTTAAGTTTTCTGGTTTAGCATTTCTTCAAATTTGCACATATTTGTTTAAGAATATTTAATGTAGTGGAAATGTATTATATTTTATATTATATACAGTTTTTTATATTTAAAAAAATTAAATTTTATATAATTTATAATTTTATATTTATATAAATTATATATAACATATATAATATATATTTGCTTTGATTTGGGATCAGTTTTGGGGGAAAATTTTCATTAGTGCAAATGTTTTGATTTGAATTTTTTCCCTCCCTACATTAACTTTATAGGTATGTTTTCTGCTGATTTTAAAATGACTTCTATTTCCCAGAAGCATTATGTGTATGTAAATAAGAGCTAGGTCTCTTTGATCAGGAGGTTCTTCTTTTGATACAGTGAAATGTATTTTCTTTTAGTAGTTGGACTCCTCTTTGTGCAGGGAAGGGTTGATGCATCTGGATTTTGATGCTTTTTTCTTTCTGTAGAACCCTTACTTTCTAACACTTTCTTTGCCCTTTCCTTCTACTTCTAAGCCTCCACGAATTGCCCCAGAAGTTGTATCTTCCCAAGGTTGCTATCTCCAATCCTATGTACTTTCAAGTCTCTTCCTTTTGATACCTCAATAAGCAGAAGTCTGATCTAAGAGATCTTGGATGTATTCTCAGTATCTTCTGACTCTGGGTGGGATTCACCTGTCCTCTTTCCTTTCTAACCTTCTAAGTCTCAGCTTCACTATAGGCTATGAAGAAGACACTGATTTTTGAACATATATTTATATATTTACATATCAATTGTATTTTATAGAATTATCTGTCTCTTAAGTAGTGCAGGTAGGTCGTGTGTAGTTTTATTTGTTCTTGTTGTTGACCTTTATGTTTTTTGAGGAATGCAGGGATTCAGATTAAGATGACTGCCATTATCTTATGTGACCCTAAAAGTACAAAAATATTCTAATTTTTACTATGAAATTCTGACCTAAAGATGTGATCATACAATTTTACAAAGAACGCTGCTTATTGATCTTTATGATGAAAAAATAATGGATATTTGGAGCCTATAATATCTGTATTAATATCCTTCGTATATTGCTTACTATCTATGTAAGCTTAACCTTCATGTCTTCACCTATAAAAAGCAAGTATCTCAAGTGGTATTGTTAAAGCTATATGACATAACAAATATAATACACCTAAAGGTGCATGTCACTATAGGATATTTCCTTTCTCATTTAGAGAGAATAAGCTTAATAATAAACGTACCTGCTAAGTGGAATCAAGAAAGGATAGCTGTAATGGGCTGGGGAAAACGGTTTTTAAAGGTATTATCAATAACTGTCACTGTACATATCTACTGTTATTCATGAAGAGAGCCCTGTCACTTTAGCTACATATGTAATGGACGTCATTCTATTGATGTAACATATGGCTACTAGGTGGATTAAGATATTTAGTAATTTGCTTTTGATAAAAGGAACAATCATGATGGCAGATTAGAATATTATGGGAAAACATGTCTGCTCTTGTGAATGGTCCTTGAAATTGCTTTTCAAATTTATTGTTGTTCTATTCTGAAAGTTTGACATGAAATATGTTATCAAATAAGAAATGATTTCTTAACTACCTTTATTCACAAGAACATAAGCAATAAGATGGTAGCAAGCCTTGTCAAAATCATGTTTTGTCCTTTGGGACCCTTCATGATTCAGTGCTTTTCTAGCAGTATCAATTTTAAGAATTAACTTTTTTCACCCCTTATTACAGTAACGACATTAACCCAAATCAAAAGGGAAGAAAATCATCCAACACTCCCTGCAGCTCATTAAGTTAAAGTGGTTTACCTGTTTCCTTTGTGTTTTGGAAAAATGTATATATATCTTCAGAGCTCTAAATGTAAGGACTGTAACATGGAATCACTTTTGTAGTTGGCTTTACAAAATGGCTCATAAGCATACTCTTATTAGACATAAACAATGTGAGTATACACGGACAAAGACTGAAAGAAAATAGTAAAATCATTCAGGAATATGTCATAGTAAGTGGTATCTCCCCCTTTTTTTCAAATATGCTTTAATGTTGGTACATTTCACTTCCTATAACTATATACTAACAATTAACATGTATTGAGGATGTCCTAGTGCTAGACAATATTTAAAATGTTTTATATGCAGTAGTTCTTACATTTTTGAGAATGAAGAAAGTGAGTTACAAAGAAGCAAAGTAATTAGATTGGGTCATAGTCTGAGGGCAATTTTCCATAAATATGATACTTAGAATTTATTAATAGTTAAATCTCTTTTTGTTTTAAGAATTTAAAATTTTGGGGATGACTGGATGGCTCAGTCATTAAGCATCTGCCTTTGGCTTAGGTCATGATCCCGGAGTCCCAGGATCGAGCCCCACATCGGGCTCCCTGCTCGGTGGGAAGCCTGCTTCTCCCTCTCTCATTTCCTCTGCTTGTGTTCCCTTTCTAGCTGTGTTTCTCTCTGTCAAATAGATAAGAAATAAAATCTTTAAAAAATTAAAATTTTTATTTTAATTCAATTAATTAACCTACAGTATGTTATTTGTTTCAGAGGCTGAGTTCAGTGATTCATCAGTGGAGTATAGTACCCCGTGCTCATTACATCACAGGCCTTCCTTAATGTCCATCACCCAGTTACCCCAAAGCAACCCTCAGTTTGTTTCCTATAGGGAAGAGTCCCTTATGTTCTTCTCCCTCCATGATTTCATCTTGCTTTATTTTTCCTTCCCTTCCTCTATAATCCTATGTTTAGTTTCTTAACTAAATCACTAGAATCACTAATCACGTGATATTCTCTGATTGGCTTATTTTGTTTAGCATAATAACCTCTAGTTCCATCCACATCACTGCAAAAGGTATTTCTTTTTTTTTTTTTTGATGGCTGAGTAGTGTTCCACTGTATCTATATATCACCCTTCTTTATCCATTCCCCCTGTTGATGACATCTGGGCTCTTTCCATATTTTGGCTGTTGTGGACATTGCTGCTATAAACCTTAGGGTGCATGTGCCCCTTCAGATCACTATACCTGTATCCTTTTGGGTAGATACCTAGCAGTGCAGTTGCTGGGTTGTACCACAGCTCTATTTTTAACTTTTTGAGGAAACTCTATTAATAGTTGGATCTTAATAAATTATATTAAACATTTCACTATTATTGATACTTAGTTTGTTTTCAACTCTAAAGTATGGTGAGAGACGCACCTGTTATGTCAAGGTCTGACTATCACTTGGTAAGTGGTGGTTATACAAACAACAGACAATATTTCATAGATTAATCTAAAAATAGTCAATATCTGTATAGTAGTAATAATAATAAGGTATGGCATTTATGAGGTTTTCGGTGCCAGGCACTGAAGCAGAATGATACAAGTACTATTATTCTTCTTGGTTAGCTGAGGAGAGAGAGACATGAAGCTTGGAAAATTAAATAACTTGACCAAGGTCATACAGCTAGTAATCAGGGCACAGAGCAATGGACTATGCCAGAGAATAATCTCTTACCCACTACACTGCTTTACCTATTCTTTGGGTCAATAAAACAAACAAAAATGTTACTTTGTATGAATGGGGTTATTTAATTAATTCAGAAGATTGACTATATAATTTATGCTTTGTAATGTTAACCTCATATATATAACATAATGTGAGACTCATATTTTAATTTTCATCTAGAGTCATTAAAGGAAGTTTTTTTAAAAAAGTAATTTTACTGATGTATTTTGTTTAAACCAATGTATCCAAAATATTATCATGCCAACAAATGATCAACATAAAATTATCACCAATATTTTACATTCATTGTTTGGTGCTGTTTTCAAAACCCATGTAAACTTTACACTTAACAGTATCTTCCAATGCAAAGCAGCCACATCTTAATTACTCATTAGCCCTGTGTGGCTATTGTATGGGATGGAGTAGTTCCAGATGGTAGATACTCACCATCTCAATGCAGTCTATTAATCAATAATCAAAATTTTCAAGTCTTATTGTTTGTTATCCTATGAATGTGTTGCTTCCTGAACAAGATGATACAAAGCAGGACACTGTATTTATTTATATGACTGTATTAGGAAACAAAGTTGGAGGACTATACCTGTTTAAGTATCTAGAGTATCTTTTTTTTTTAAAAAAAGATTTTATTTATTTAGTTGACAGAGAGAAACACAGCTAGAGAGGGAACACAAGCAGGGGGAGTGAGAGAGGGAGAAGCAGGCTTCCCACTGAGCAGGGACCCTGATGTGGGGCTTGATCCTGGGTCTCCAGGATCATGACCTGAGCCGAAAGCAGTCGCTTAACCAACTGAGCCACCCAGATGCCCCTCTTTTTTTTTTTTTTTTTTTTACAATTTAAAAGACTCACTTTTTGTACCTTGGAATAAAATTTGTCTTTATTGGTTGAAATTTAAAAGACACAAGGTTGACTTGTCAAAGCAGATTCACACAAATCCTAGATCATACCTGCATCAAAATTTACTCAGCATAAACAAAGAATATAAGCACAAAGAGTCCCTAAATGTTCTCATCCCACCAGATAAGGATCTTTGAAGTCCCATTTTCTTCAAGACATGTTTTGGTTCAGAGTGATAAACACCAATAGGGTGTGGGTTCAGGTTGGCATAGAGTAAACCATTCACATTTGGGTTTCTTTCTTATTTTTTATGTTCTATTAGGTTAGTTTGTATGTCTGTAGTCAGCCATATCCCATAATTCCATAAAATTCGAGGTTTGATTAAAGTAATGTGAAAATTAATAAAGGGAAAACTCACTAAAATACGTGTGAGGCTAGAAGGAGAAGCCTTACCACTCAGCATCAATTACAGGAAGAACTGTCAATTACTGACCTTAAGAGAAGAATCCTCAACACTAAAGAATGACAGATTATAGGCTCCATCAGGAAAAGATGTACATTGAATCTTTTACAAGAAATCAACTACCACTGTAACTTAACCAGTGAAAAAAATGTTTCCACCCTGAATTCTTGCTATTCTCCAATGGCTTTTCATTCAAAACAACTCCTCTCAACTTCCTCCTCCTCCACAAAATAATGTTCTTCTTCTTTGTTTGTAGGACTTGTCTATGGTTTGGCCAGACTTGAATGTCTCAATTGCAATGCTGTTATTCCCAAATAAGCCGATTTTTGTTGGTAAAATAGTTTTTATTATGAAGGTTAACACCATCCAGAGGGATCAGTAATATTTTGCAAAAACATGTTTAGATAAGAACTTATCTTCTTGCTAGTGGATCTTACCAGAGTGTTTACAAGGATATTGGGTCAGGGAAATAATACTTTTTCCAAAGGAGGGACAGGAAGAATTGAGACCCCTGTTAATTCTTTTCTCTCAGTGCCCCAATTTTGATGAGGCTAATGGCATCAAATATCTACAAAATATCTGGTCTTGGTAAGGACTGCTCCAGGGTTTAGGCAGGACTGAGACTTTAGCCATTTTTCTTCTCTGCATTTTAATTAATGTGGCCATATTTGACTTTGATTTTGGTTACTTCAGATAAAGTTTCAAAATGTGTGTATGATCTGAATAGATGAACAATTTAAAAGTAAAAGAGCATTTGTCATGCAGATTATATTTTTATTAGGATGAACATGTTTCCTATAAAGATAACCATGAAATATTTACATTTCTGGCCACAAAAGAAAAATGAAAAGAAACAAATTTTTATTATAGTTTTTACAGTTGGAAAAGAACCACTAAATTCACCTGATACAAATCTTTATTATAGCAAAATCCCAACTAGCCATGGAGCTTGCACTTAATACTCCACTAATGGTAAATGCATTATTTTACTAGGCAGCCCATTTCTTCTTGGACCACCTATATATTATAGATTGAGTATAAATCATTTTTTTTTCACTCTAACCACTGGGTTCTCATTTTGCCTTCCTGAGTTACCCCATATTAAATCAAATCCCTATACCATGTCAATTTTTGTGAAGACATGGGACATGATGGAAAGAACACTGAACTGGGAAATCAAGAGACTTGAATTACTGCTGTAACTCTACTATTAACTAGCTTTTTAAACTATAATATCCATATATTTCTTTTTTTCTGATATCTAAAAGTGTGGGATGGCGGTAGTAAACTAAATGACGACTGAACTCCTGCCTCATGTCTGTCACTTTAGTACGTCCAAATATCACAGGAAATGTTGCAGAGAGTCTTCTATATGTCTTCACAGTAACCTTGTGGCACAGAAAAATTGCTGCTCTCCAATATTTCTATTTCTCGACACACTGACAATTTTTTCCAGCCCCCTTTTAGTTAATGAATCTTTGCAACTGGATTCTCACAAGGAAAAGTAGATAAACAAATGTGAGGCACCATTTCCAGTCCTGCCTACCTCTAAACCTGACATGTTCTTCTGTCTCTCTCCTTCTCTTCCTCTCTCTTAGACACACACACACACAACACACACACCCTTGTCTTATCTACTTACCATATGTAGGAAACCCTATAAAAGACATCAAGGCCCTAGAAGACAGAGAAGCTAAGGGGAGAACATACTAACTTGAGTACCTAAATAACCCTGAAGGACAGAACTTTCTGTCTGCTGTGCACTAAGAAGACTGTGCTATAAGTGAAAAATAGATCTTTATTTAATTAAGCATCTGAAATTTTAGAGTTGTTTGTTATAGCAGTTAGTCTAGTTTTATCTAAAAATAGTATATAAAGAGAACTGAAAATATCCACTTTTTCCTTACCCTGAAGGTGAATATGAAGTTAAATAATTTATGTACCACTTACTCATTTTCAGAGAGCTCCTCAATTATAATTAAGAAATTGTCATAATCTCTCATGGGGAAAGATGTACTTTCCTTCTCATTTTAGGTTACAGAATTTTGGGCAATGAAAAATGAATTGCAGCATACTCAAAAGCAATAACTATTCCACTAGGGTAGAGAATTCATTTGTTAGAAATCAAAAGCTAGAACTACCACGTTTTATTTGTATAATGCCAAGATTCATTAAAAATGTATGAATGACAGTTTTTTCTGCTTCATATTTTTTTTTTAAATTTACTAAGGTGCCCTTTCTGATTAATGCCACTTCTTTTTTTCACCATAGTGCCACATTTCTAGATGAAGCATATGACTGCAAATAGGGCATATTAAAAATGCCAAATTGCTTAGTTTTTAACTTTAAAGTCCTCATATATTTTCATTTCCAAAATAAAATTGGAATGATAATTTTACATCTAGGGAATGCAATGTCTTCTAATTAGGTTTTTCTGTCACTAATGCATATTGGTGACTAAAAACTTCATATTAATTGATTATAAGCACATGTAAATGGTATCCAATAACAATGAAAAAAGAAAAAATATACCCTTCAATATCTAATGCCTTCCTAGAAGAGTGGATTGTGGTAACTGGAAGGCCCTTGATTTGCTGAGTGAAGTGATGTCTGAGGGTGGGCAGGTTAGCTTACTGGAGCAGCAGCCATACTGACTTTTCCTGAATAAGAACAGGAAGTTATGCAGACCTGGGGAAAGACTAGGAAAAAAAGAAAAGTTGGACAGGTCAAATATTGAGTGGTGAAAAGGTGAAGATGGAAAACTCCCTAGATGTTAGCAAAGCTAGAGGATCTTCAGAAGAAACCTTGTAACATGCTAGTGAGTATTTGAGAGAAAATATTTCCTTTTTTCACTATGGAAGCAGTATTTATATTGCTGACTATGGTCTGCTGGTGACAGAAGTTTTAAGTCCCGACTTTAGGAGTGTGTGAAGCTAAGAGATCTTAACAAAGGTCAAATCTTGGTAGAAAATGGACTTCCTACTCATGTATTAAAAAAAGCTACTACAAATAGCATTGGTCTGTCTCCACCAATAATTTATCTCCCTCTACCTACTATAGGACTTTCTTCTCAAGGCTCTTCTCTCCCCCCCTACCTCTGGCATGACAAAAGTGAGAAAGGTTAGCTTAGCAAATCACCCTGTGCTTATTCCGAGACTCAATCTTTGCCCAATTCTCTTACTGAGGCTTGTACCCTCTGATAGACTGTGATTGTACTCAGTCTTCTTTCAGCCCCACAGACTTATTTCTTATTATTTATTGCACAATTTTATAACAAAGAAAATTGGGAAAAGAAAACAATCGCACCTTCTTAACATGGTAGCTGTTTCATGTTTTCTGGCCCTGATTGCTCTTTATTCTTATAAATCAACATTTTATATGGTTGTGCCTACAGGAAACACACACTTTTGTGCTCTGCTTTTAAAAATGTAATATGCATCATATGAATCTTTTTGTTTAAATATTGCTGTGGCATCTTTAAAAAAAAGACAATAATAAATGCTGCAGTATTCCAACAGATTGATATAAACCTCAGGTTCTTTTTCTTTCTTTCTTTCTTTCTTTCTTTCTTTCTTTCTTTCTTTCTTTCTTTCTTTCTTATTTCTTTTTCTTTCTCTCTTTTTTTTTAATATAGTGAAGACTTCAGTGTTTTCCTTAGAACTAGATCTAAAAGTCTCTCCCGAGTTTGCTATGTGAAAACCATTCTTTGGCTACTTTCTTCTGTCTAGTTTGGAACATGACTCATCAGGGTCTTCTGCATAAAATCTTTGTTGGCTGGATATCTCCAGACCCTTATCACCAGTAGCCTCCTGCATATTCCTTCAGGGTTAATTTGACAACTCATACTTCAAGTTTGCCTCATCTTATCCTCAAGATTAAACAAAGAGTAAGATTGTTAAAAATGTTGGTCTAAATTATTTGGCATGGTTAACAGGAAATTCATAATTAACAAGTGAATTCTGGATATCTATTTGACTTTTTTGGATGCAGGAGATTTACTTTTACTAAATACCACAAAGAAAGCATTGCACTGAGTGCAGAAATACAAAATTTCATTTGATCCCTCCCGATAAAACCTTAAGAAATAGATATTATTGTTTTTCATTTTCTTAGAGAAGAAAACAGTGCCGCAACTTTAACATGCCCAAGAATACACGACCAGAAAATGGCAGAGCCATAGAGACTTGAATCCATTTCTGTTTTAAATTTCCATTATATATTCTTGTATTGCTCCTGTATCAATGGATTCCATATATGAATGCCTCACTTACTTTTTATCTCCCACAGTATTCTACAGACATTGAGGGATGATGGGAGAAATAACTCGATACATACTCTTAGCTGTTGGAGGCTTACAGCAGCCATTGACATCTTTCAGGAGTGTATGCTATGAATGCTGCTGAGAGAAATGTTGCAAGGTTACTCTATTTTGATATGCTAATCTCCGTTAAGGAGTGCTCTGAATATCTTGCTAGTTGTTGATACAAGGAGATGCGCACAAGAAAGGTTCATTAAAATATTTTCTGTACTTTTGCATATATTTTAAGACTTCTTTAGTAAGAGATTTAAAAAATAATCCTTTTAGGACTTGATATTCAGGTTATATTTGATGTTTTTAATTATTTAAATTCCATTTGCTAGTCAGACAATGTGTAGTTCTAGCGTGCTACCTTGTGCCAAATATAGAGTTGATTCTTATTTGTGTTGCTCTCAGAAGATAGCTTTTCTCCAGTGTTGGGACTACGTCACTGTTTTCCCTCAACTCCTGCCCAGAAGGAGGGCAGCAGTGGGGTCAGATCCTCGTGGAAAGTAGTGACAAGAATAGGCAGTAGTGACAAGGATAGTGCTGGTGTTTCTGTTAGAATTTTTTGTTCCTCCTAGACTCAGAGAATTTGGGAAGTCTGTAAGATACTAAGCAAGTATCTAGACATTGAGAAATAAAACATCCAATTTGTGATTATTGACACTGGGTCATGAAGTGGCAGTTTCTGAATATGGGAACAGGCGAAGGCCAGCTGGTGATATGAGAATGTAAGAGAGGAGAAGGACTAGCAGCACAGAGCAAAAGGGAAAAAAAAAGAAAAAAAGAGCAAAACATAATAATAATAATAATAATAAGCAAAGCACAAGAGAATATATATACATACAGGAATGATAACATGAGCCACCTACTTCCTTAACTTTATAAAAATTAAAAAAATTTACAAACTCCCATATCCAAAATTATATTGCAAAATCAAGCTAGGAAGAAAAAAGATTTGTAATAAATATTAAAAATATGGGGTGTACTCTTTTAATATAAAAAAGATATTACAACTTAAGAATAAGCATAGCAATTGAGGAAGTCAAGAAAAGGCAGGAAGAGAAGAAGCAGTGCATACATACACATGGGGATAGGTTTTCTTCCCTAGTGAGGTTGTCTGTTCTTTTTATCTTCCTCCTTTGAGGAAGACATAGCTCTTCAGTCTCCCCTGAAATGGGCACCTCTTTACACAAATGAGGGCAATCAACATTCTTTCCAAAGAAAAGGCAAGGCTGAGATCCACAGCAGCATCTTCAAGAAACTTTCTATTAGTTCATGCTTCCTATGTCTCCAGAATCACTCAGTTTCAACTGAGATCAGATTATTCAGCTATATTTTCAATGTTACAAGCACAATCCAGTATTCCTCTAAAAAAATTATTTTTTTTTAGTTAATCAGGGCCTAATTTAGATGTTGGGGATGAAATAAATCTAATATGGAAAATAAGGAAATAAAAGGCAAGAAGATACTGCTTTTTCAAAATTTCAAAATTAAATAATAGCTAGAAGTTATTATGGTCAAAGGGATAAGAAAATATGTCTTCTTACAAACTTCTGGAAACCGCTATAATTTTTCTGGAGGTTATTTTTTTATGTTTTCTACCCATGTAATACTATTCCTACTAATTTATAGAAATGAAGTTTATAAATGATTTTATACAAATATTACACATAAAGATTCATAAAACTGAAAAATTACAAATAAACTGAATGCTTAACACTACAGAAGTGATTAAAAGATCATTATGGAGCTATATGATTAAAACGTTTGTTAATCATTAAAACGCAGATTTTATGAGACTGATGCGCTGCCTACTGTGTTAAGGAGGCACCTTAAAACACAGATTTTAGAATAACATTTACCAACATGAGAAATGCTTATGACATACAATTAGGGAGAACAAAACAGATTCTAAGATATGTATTCTGATCTCAGTTTGGGGCAAAAAGCATAGATTTGCACCCAAAAAGTGCTAAAAGGAAACATGACAATGTTATTTTTTTCTTTGTATTTTTAAAATTTTATTTTTTTCCTAAAAGGAACAAGTTTTACTCTTCAAGCCAGAATAAAACTATATAACTCAAAACTAATAGATATAACCACCTAATAAGCATGCGTTTTGTGGTCAGTTAGATCAGAGTTTGAATCCAAGTACTTCCACTACCCTCATCTCATCTGTAAAAGAGGGATAAAAATGGGACCAACCTCCTAAGTTTATGAAATGAGACAAAGCAGTAGTCATTTGTGCCTAGCATCCAGTAAGTTCTCAAAAAATTTTAGCTATTATTATAGAGGCTATCTCACATTTAGATAATTAAGCTATTTGGTATGCTGAATATTTGGTCTTCATTTCTCAATTCCCTGCTTACAGTTTTTGGTTAATTTTAATGCAGTGTTTTGCAAATGTGTCAGTTGGATGATAATAAATCCTGTGATAGCATTTAGCACAAGTCAAACAAAGGCCTCAGCTTTCCCCGTGGGTACATCACAATAATCGTGGTATCAACAGCAACATGCTTCTTGATTAGATCAATTAATTCAGGGAGACAAGATATTTATTTTGCATTTTTCAATCTTTATGCTCCCTGGTGACTTCCTGTTGTTAAATGCTTGCCTCTTACTGCTTTTTTTCATCTGGACCACTGAATGGTATAATGAACTTTAAATTACATGTATGAGAGTAATTTATCCAACACTAACTTACAACTGAAATCATGATCTGTAAGAGATGAAAGAATGAGGTACTTAACAGGGTGAGAGAGACTATTATAACTTCATATAACTCTTCAAAATCTTTAATACTTACAAGTGTTACACAGTGAGGAAGTAGAGATGAGAAAAGATTAAATAGTTCTTCATGCTTATTAGTCATTTTACTTTTTCTTTTTAAATTTTTATTCATGTCATTTGCTTATTTTTATTGTTCTCTTCCTCTCTCTCCCCTCCCCTTCTTCCTTCCCTTTTGTAAAAAGGGAAATGGATCAAAGAACAGAAGTATCTCACACAGCTCAATAGCAAAAAAAAAAAAAAAAAAAAAAAAAAAAAAAAAAAAAAAAAAAAAAAAAAAAAAAAAAAAAAAAAAAAAAAAAAAAAAAAAAAATGCACCTGAGCATCACAAAGGTCTGGAACCAAGAAGTACAGAGAGAATAGATTCAAAATGTCGATAGGGGGAAGTCCGGCAAGGAATGCAATTTATCATAGTCTCTTACTAGTCTGTGCAATAGGTAAGGAAATGCTACAGAGACAAAAGTCTACCACTGTAATTAAAGTTGATATATAGACCCTGACCACTGAAATCTGGAGGGCAGGTTTTTAGCAAGTGGTGCAGGCATGGAACCAGAGCCATCCAGGGAGCTGCGCCCTCACCAAAAGCTCTGCATCAGATTTTGGGGACCTCTCCTTTGGGTGCTATTTCAGCTCTAAAGGATAGTGACTGCTCCTAATTATTATTCTTATATTCTTTAGAGTTTACCTCTTGCAGGCCAATCCTTGATTATTCCAATCCCCAGTATACTTAATATTTTTTTATTAAACATTTCTTGTTAAATCACTGAGTGCTTTCTGTCTTTTGACTGAACTCAGACTGACATACCCCATTCCCAATTCTAATTGAAGTCGCCCTAAAAGTCACATTTCTTACCCTTTAAAAAAACCCAACTATCTTTTTGTCATTTTGGTTCCTAATATTGTTAATTATACTACTATGGATTGTTAACTGCTATTGATTTTTGCCTTTTTGATTAGAGCAGGATTTCTCATTGGCATTACTGACATTTTGAACTGGATAATTCTTTGTTCTGAGGGGCTTTCCTATGCACGGTAGCCTGTTCAACAGCATCCCTAGCTAAGGATGTAGTGCTAGGGCTCTACATGACCATACCACACCTCCCCCCAAGTTGTAACAATCCAAAATGTTTCCAAACATTGCCAAGTATCCCCTAGAGGCCAAAATCCCTCCTGCCTGAGAACTGTTGAAATAGATAGTATCCTCTCTCTGTTGTTGTTGTTTTTTAAACATGTAGTCCTTTCATCCATTTGGAATTTATTTTGGATTTCATTTTTCTCCTGCATATAAAAGTCACTATCCCAGCACAGATTATTGGACAGTGCTTCTCTCTCTGCTGATTTAAAAAGGCTGTCATTATCTTTGATTTCTTACACATTTTAGTTTATGCTTTAGAACTATTTTTCTTTTTATTAATCTTTCATTTATTTCTACAATGCTTGCATTATTTTAGCTCTATAATACACTTCAAAATATCTGAGACGTTGGAACCTCTATATTAATTCTTCCTTTTTTAAGATTTGCGTACCTTTTATTGTCAATTTACTCTCTCAAATGAGCATTTAAATGGCTTTGTGAAGGTCTTTAAATGTTTAGATTTTTTTTAAAGATTTTATTTATTTATCTGACAGAGAGAAACACAGCAAGAGAGGGAACACAAGCAGGGAGAGTGAGAGAGGGAGAAGCAGACTTCCCTCTGAGCAGGGAGCCCCGATGCAGCTCGATCCTGGGACTCCGGGATCATGACCTGGGCTGAAGACAGATGCTTAACGACTGAGCCACCCAGGTGCCCCATAAATGTTTAGATTTTGAATGAATTTCATTAAACCTATTAGTCACAATAAGAAGAACTGACGTTGTTTTAAAGAATAACTCTGGTAACATGGTATAGTCATTTATTTTTATTTCCCTTAATGTACCTCAGCGAATCTTTGTAGCTTTCTTTATAAAAATCCTGTATATTTCTTAAGTTAACATCTAGGTATTTTCTCTTGAGATTAGGAATAGAGTTATTTGTGTCAATATGTTTTCTAACTGTTCATTGCTAGTTTAAATGAAAGTTATAGATTCTACCTATTTGTTGTATATCTGACAACTTGACTGAATTCTTATAAACCTTATGTATTCTTCAGCTAATTTTCTTGAGTGAGCAAATCTACTTCAATGTAAAAATTCTGGAAAAATATAAACTTTCCAGGAAGCTATTATCTCCTCATAAAAAACAAAACCACTATAATTTTCTTTTTTAAAGAATTATTTATTTGACAGAGAGAGTGGGAGAGCAAAAGCAGGGGGAACAACGGAGGAAGAGGGAGAAGCAGGCTTCCGGCTGAGCAGGGACCCTGATGCAGGGCTTGATTCCCAGGACGCTGGGACCATGCCTGAGTTGAAGGCAGATGCTTAACTGACTGAGCCACCTAGGGAGCCCTCAGTATAAGTTTCTAAGAGCTTAATTTTGTTATCTCATTCAGATCTCAAGGAGAAGTACTGGAAGTTATATATTGGAAGAAGATAAAATAATAGCTCTTCCTAGACATAAAATACAGTACAATGTACTTTCTTCTCTTCTTTCTCTCTTTTTGGTAACTGAGAGCCAGTCCCAAGATAGACTTTTTGGAAGATAAGGAGGTCTGTCACTTCAGTTTGGCTTAGCACACATTGCCAAATATATCTTATGCACCAAACTTGATCTTAGCCTAGGAAGAAAAGAAAATAAACCTATCCTAGTCTTTATCCTAAAGAAATTTATTGCTCAAGAGTAGAAGGGACACATGAATAATTTCAAAATAATATGGTGCTAGATATGAAAGTGAAATACCTAAAGTGTGGTTGCTGAAAAAGCCTCAAGGAGGGTGTGTTAAGCCAGCCCAAGGGGAAGAAAGGATGGAGACCAGTGAAAGATTTTCCAAATAAAATTATGTCTAAGCTGGTTAACAATGATTTAGTCCAGTTAACTGTGTAGAAGGTAAGAATTGGATGGGAGTAGTTGAGACAGAAGGTATAGTATGAGTGAATTTATAAATGTATATGCTTGGGGGAGCAGGGACTAAATATGGTCCAAAATTGCTAAAGTTCAAGGCAAAGAGTAATGAAGGTAGGGACCAGATCTTAAAAGGTGTTTACATCAAGCTGAAGTACTTGGGCTTAATTTTATGGAAACTATGGGGCCTATGTGTAAGTGAATACTGTAGGATTTAATTTTTTTTCCAAGATTTTATTTATTTATTTATTTATTTATTTATTTATTTATTTATTTGACAAAGAGAAATACAGCCAGAGAGGGAACAGGAGCAGAGAGAGTGAGAGAGCGAGAAGCAAGCTTCCTGCTGAGCGGGGAGCTTGATGCAGAGCTCAATCCAGGGACTCCAGGATCATGACCTGAGCGGAGGGCAGACTCTCAATAACTGAGCCACCCAGGTGCCTCTGTAGGATTTAACTTTTACAGTAGAACAGAGTGGTGGTGCTACTAAGGGTAGATTCGTGGATGTGAGGTGGATTAGATACAAGAAAACAGGAGAATAGGTTACTGCATTAGGAATGAAGTCATTACAAGCCAAACTGGGTTATATCCGCAGGAACATGGATTTTAAAAAAAGGAAATTTTAGAAATTGGCAGGATTTGACTAATTGGATATTGTGATGAGTTTTTACAGCGTCAATTTAGCTAAGCTGGAACAATATTTCTCAGAATTCCCTCCTGTGCATAGTTCCAAGTTAGCATGAATGATGTGAAACATTGTGTGTGAAATTTGAAATACAAAAGTGAAAGAGCAATAGCATTCTTTTTATGCTGGGGATGTCAGTGGGGGTGCTGGGCACAGTTGCAGCTCAAACACATTGTTACTGATATGCTGGTTCACCTTCCTGGCTCCAGCAGCCGCGGGACCCACAGGCTCTCCGATTTCCACCAGATTTCCTTTACTTTTCTTGGGTCAGATCCAGTTCCAGATGCAGAAGGAACAGCCATATATAAACTGTTTAAACACTTCCACAAATCCTAGTGTCAAATTCCTACATAAATCCACATTTACTGCCGGTCCTAGCGGTTCTGTTTTTTTTCTGATCAAACCCAGACTGACACAGATACACTGAGTGATGGGGTGGAAGTGGTGTACAAACACACTAGGTTTATTTTGGGGTCATTCAGTGGATAATGCAGAATGCAGGATAATAAATAATGCATAAAAGGAATAAATTTGGAGTTAATGTGTAAACAAAAACATGAGCTTTGAAATGTGTTTGATTTGTAAGAAATATCTACATGGTGATGTTCAGCTGGTCTAGAGGATGGTTAGTAATATCAAGCCCAGAAGAGGGGGCAAAGGTAGTGTCAATATACTGAAGTCATACTGTATAGGGGGCAGGTTAAACCATGAAAACTAAGAAGGTCATCCAGAGAAAGGAAGTATAATGAGCAGTAAAGGGAGTATAGTACAGAATCCTTGGGAAAACACCAGTATTTAAGATGTGAAGTAGGGAGAAATAGATCAATAAGTAGGTTGAGAATAAGTGGCTAAAAATGAGAAGACTGTGGTGGGGTTATGGAGGTTGGAGGAAGAGTATAGTGTAAACCAATAATTTAAAAAAAAATGTAAGAAGCCAACTTTCTCCATATAAGTTATGGCAAAGTGGTACTTTGGTTTATGAATCTGGGGATTCCTGGCAGGTAACCTTTGGCTGAGGAGTTTCCATGGAGTAGTAGGAATACAGCCAAATCACAATGAATTAAGCACTGAGAAGTGATTATGTAAATGAAATAATGGTTGAGAAGAGAGCAGAAAGTTTTACTAGTATCCTCAGGTAGAAATGAAGTCAAGGGAAGTCTTTCCTTAGGGATGAGTGGTATATATGTTCTAAAGGGCTTGACCCAGGGAAAGGAAGACAGTGAAGCCATAGGAACAGTGTTATAATTGATAGAGCAAACAACTCAGGTAAGCAGAGGGGACTGAGGTCAAGAGCCCAAGGAAAGAAGTTGGTTCTGAAGAGAAAAAAGACATTTGTAAAACTTGAGAGGAAAAATGTAGTGATATTTGCATTTATAGATGGGTGAGTAGACAGGGAAGAGTTCTATTTTCTTGATCAATGCAACACTATCTCCCAAAATGAATGGGAAAAGGGCACAGTGGGTCAAGACAGAATTAAAGCTTTAGAACATTTCCTTGGGAAAATGGGGAGATAAACCTGGTGTGGTGAGAAATTTTTTTTTCTCGTGGATTATCTAAGGAAACCATGTTAAGAAAGAAAAGCTTATGGCCTGGGACTGCTTTACTTTAGAAGGCATCATTTCTGAAGAGCAAAGAAGACCATGTTAGGGCAAATGGAGAAATAGATCACCTAAAATCATACCCACATCAGTGGGAAAGGAGGCAATTATTTTGCTGTTGGCAGTAATTTAAATAAGTGGTAATCAGGAAATGGGAAAAGAAAAGATTGTAAGATGGATGGCAGAATAACAGAAGATGTTTTGCAGTAAAGCCCTGTGAGAGGCAAAGCAAAATTATGGCATAATGTATTTGATCAATAGAGTTTTCTCCTATACTCGATCATGTGTTCCTATGTAGTTATGTAGAGCTCATCCCACAAACATCACTGAGTATCTATAATGTGTCAGGCCTCAGTAAGGCACAGAGGATACAGCACTAACAGATAACGGTCTCTCTTAGGAAGCTGCAGTCTGGTATGGGATACAAAAAGGAAGTAAAAATAAGTGTGTGGTAAGAATAAGAAACAGACTAAATACAGAATATTACGTACAGAGGGCAGAGAAGGAGTTGTTTGGGAACAATATATCTGGATGCTCTTGGGTACCTCACTTGGCTATGTCTGAGTGAGTAGTTTAGATGTTTACACAAACCTTTGTCAGCCCCATGTCCTCAAATTAACCTGTATCTCCAGCCTCACAGTAAAATCAGGAAATGGGAGTCAGGATAGGACAGGGGGAAAAAAAAAACCATTATAATTCTCAGAAAATTTTGCATGAATTATGCATTCCAGGAGTTTACCTGTCACCTCACACACATTCCTAGAATACATACTTCATGTGCCTTCTTAGTGTTATAGGTACCATGGCAGATAATGTGGCCAATGATAGATAATGTCACAAAAAGAATTACCTTTTCTTTATTATGGTCAGCTTTCCTTGACCATGATTTTTGTTCTGGATTAAAAAAGTACTCAATTCCAATCAATTCAAAATTAATGCTTGTTTTCTTGTTGAAACATTGATCCAAAGGCTGTTACTGCTGTGTTACAGTCTAACTTCTTAAGAACTAGTCAGTTAAATGGATTGTCAATTAGAATTTCCTTTGGGATTAACCACCACAGCCTAGTTAATTACTGAATAGTTTAGCATTCATCTAACTCAGAGTCCATATATTGGGTATGCCAAGTGGCTAAATAGTCTACCGTAATTAACAATCTTAAGAGAGACCAGAACTGTTTTATAATGGCATGCCTTGATTGATGGAATGTTACTTGAGCCTCGAATTTCTTTATTATGAATTCTTTATAAATTTCTACCTTTCTTCAAGTGTCTATACTTACTTGTCCTTCAAGACTCATCTCAGAGATCACATTTTCCAAAACACTTTGCCAGAGCCTCCTCCCAGCCTGGATATACCTCTTCTACTTATTTCTCTCTCACCACATCACACTGAAATGATCTACCATGTGTTTGTTACACCCAATTTTTCAAGGTTGAGATTTTATATCTCCATGAAAAATCATAGCCCGTGATTCCTAGTAGATACAGCATGTATTTCTTGTACTATTATATTCCATTTTGTTTAAATAATATACAGTAAACTACAGTAAAAATTTCCTTGCAACCAGATATCCTCATTCACGTAGGAGGTGATTTATTATTCGTTTAACATTTATTCATCAACTACTATGTGCCTAGCACTTTAAACATTGTTGAGGATTCAACAATGGGTTAGTGGATATGGTCCCTCTCCTTTTAGGGTTTATAAATATTCAAAAGCTAGGGGCTAGATACCCGTGTGTAAGGTTTATACTAGGGCCCTGTTACCTCTTTCCTATAAACTCTGTCTACCTCCATTATTTCCTGAGGCTCATAGAACATTAAAGATCATCTACAGTGGGTAATAATCAAAACTGTGTAATTTTAGTTGTGGATATATGTTATTTGCTTCACATAGGAATTATACATGAAGAAATTGGACCAAAATTGGAAAACTCTATAGGCTGTAAGTTCAAATTCCTCCTTTTACACATTTTTGAGTGGAGACCTGGAGAGCTGATATAACTCACCTGAGGTCACAAGACAGGTTAGTGTAGGAGCCAGGGAGTATCCTACATGTATTTGGTGCTTTTTGTTTTGAGTCAGTTTCCTATGAATCATATTTTTCAGTTTACATTTCTAACAGCTTGCTTTTTATAAGTATAACTGTGTTTTTAAAAAATTATTTTTCTTCCAGGATGAAAAATGAACATTTTAGAAATTTCCAAAACATTGATTCAATAAGCATATGTTGAGTATTAGCCGTGAGTCAAACATACATGAGTCTATATATTATACTTTCTGCCCAGGGTATGCTTAGGGTTTTCTAATTTCATCTAAAAGTTCATGCACCAATTATTATAATTAGTAATACTTTAATTTCAAAATACTCTCAAGAATAATTTTTAAGCACCAAAAACTTAAACAGGGAATTAATGTCTCAGCTCTCCATCTTAAATCAAAATGAATTGGCCATATAGAGAACGGAATGGACTTAGAGAATGGTTGTAATGAAAAGAAAGACTGTAAAACGTATATTCAGCCTCACATAATGAACAAGAGAAAAATAGTTGATGAACCGCAGAGATAAACTGACTCTGAGAAGCTGAGCAGATATCCTGAAACAAAAGCACATCACTAATGTCACGTGGAATCTGAGTTCCAGTTTGAAAGAGATTAAGTTTTAATGAGAACCTATTTTATGACAGGCACTATAATAAGCACTCTATTATATCTTGTTGAGTCCTCACAACAGCATTTTAGGGTTAGCATTTTTATTGCCAGAGATTCATAAATAAAAGGTCTCGAGGCAACTGTGTAACTTTTTTAGCGTACACAGTGAGCTGGAAACACAATTCGGCCCAGGTTTGCTTGTTTATACAGCCTACGCTCCAATATGAGAACTTATTTTATTGCTCATTATTACTTAACAGAAAACTTATTTTAAAAGTAGCATATTTTGGGGCACTGGGTGGCTCAGTCGTTAAATGTCTGCCTTGGGCTCAGGTCATGATCCTGGACTCCGGGGATTGAGCCCCATATCAGGCTCCCTGCGCAGCAGGAAGCCTGCTTCTCCTTCTCTCATTCCCCCTGCTTGTCTCTCTAGCTGAGTTTCTCTCTGTCAAATAAATAAATAGAATCTTTAAAAAATAAAAATAAATAAAAGTAGCATATTTTGGTTATGTCAAACTATCTAATACTTGGGTACAAGAAATATTCACCCAAAATATGGGAAAAAAGTTTCACTTGGTTACATACACATACATACACACACACGCACACACACATGTGCCCACATATAAGTAACCTTGAATCTCAACAGGATTTCCTACAGGAAAAACTATTTTGTAAAATTTACTAGAAGAGATGACTCCTATGTAATTGTTTCTTGGGCAGTTGAGAATCCTGGCTTTATGAAACATAGTGGCTTGATGTCACAAAATTATAAATCATTAAATTATTTTATCTGGGAAGTTAAAAAATTTACTTATAATTAGTTGAAGACTTGGAAATCAATTTGTTTGAAGTTTGGCAGAATTGAATAATTTTATAGAAAGACAGATAACCTCTTTTAGAGAATGGTACACTGTTGTTTTTTTTTTAATATAGGTTATGAGATTTGGTCCAAATGTATATGTGGCCTTTAAAGGAAAGATATGTACAACCCAGTGAAGAAGAAGGAATTGTACCAATATGAAACCTTAGCAACACTGGGAACTTCTAGAGGGGGCTCTCACTGGCATCACTTTTCCCTAGAAAGCTCTAATAATGTGATTTGCAAATGATAGCCCTGAACACCACTGGCAGGAAGAGGTGCTCAGTCCTGAGAAATACCTTGGCAGTCATGAGTAGGTTGTGTGTGCGCACTGGGAAAAGGGGCCAAAAAATTTATCTCTTTTTCTATCTTGTGTCATCTATAGGCTGCCTAAAATGCTCATATAAAGAGGTAGAAATAGGATATTGAAAAGGAGTGTGTAAGGATACACAACTCAGATGTTCCAAAAATTATGTTTTTATATGTTTTCCGTAACTTAACCAATCTTTACCTGTAGCCACTGGTAATTAAATCTGGTAATTTTGGAAGAGGGGAATAGGACCCAGTGAGAGGCCAGAATCTAACCAACAAAAGCCCTCAGCACCATTAGCATTTATGGTTTAAGGTAAAGCATTTAAAGGTTAAACAGTCTTGATTTCTTGGTGAAGAGAGAAAATATTCAGTTGATTTGAAGTACAAGCTTTCCAGAAGGGATATCTGTCTTTCCATCTGGAGGTGGAGGAGGGGTCAATTTTACTGTGATGGAGGCAATAGTCTTTGTTCTGTGTGGCTCCACGTGATTTGATTCATGCTCTCTATCCTTGGCACTGGCCTTTTTTACTCTCACAGTTGATGATAATTAAATGGGTGATTCATAGCCCAGGAGCGTGAGCCACTGTCAGTACCCAATCCTCCCTTTTCTTTGGTTTATGGGGTCCACCTGGCTGCAGCCAATCACCTCAACCACAGGGCTCTAGATCCCTCTCCTTCTCTGGACTTTCTGCATCTCCCTGGTGATCCTTAGATCCTCCACTTGGATATCCTATGTGCCTCACATAACCTATGAGCAATGGAGAGTGCTATCTCAACCTATCAATCCAGACACCCCTCTGCCCTATTGTCCACTGTTCCCTTACCATATTGGGTGAGTTGCCACATGGGGTGAAGGGTTTTTCTGAAAGGCTGGCAATCTCTTTTCCAGGCTATGTCCAAGGGAAGCCGAGCACTTTCCCTAATCATGCCATCACCCATCCCACCCTGTTGGAGGGGCAGTGAGAGACTGAGTTACCTAACTTCTATCTCTGTTACCTAAAGTATAATTTTTTAAAAATGCTACATCATAATAAAGATTGTAACTACTACATATTTTATTGGTAATCATATTTATACTTTCTCCTTATGATTTGTGTGTCTTCTTTCCTAAGTCTACATTTGTATTTCATATCAGAGACATTATACAATCTATTTCATATGAAATAAATTACATCTTAAATAAAATTTATAGTTTATAAAATACACAGTGATAACTGAACATGAGCTAATGAAAAGGACACTCTGGGAAAAATAAACTAGAGGGTAAAAGTCCAAAAGTATTCAGAGAGAGTGAATAGAATTTTTCAGAATTATAAAATGAGAAAATTTGATGTTATACTACTCTGTCTAAAGGGTTACATTGATGGAATTTTACCTATACTGCCTTAGCATGAGTGAACATCCCATTAAACAAGGTGTGCTATTTTTTCCCCCTCTGGGCCATAATGTGATTTTTATTAGGTTACATCTGTATGACACATTGAGGATAAATCTGCGAATAAAAGAAAAATGAACTTATTGTGGCTATTTGTGGAAAATAATCAAGAGCTGGCTGAATCTGAAAACATAAACAGTATACTCATAACATCTAGAAGAGCTACATATTTCACATACCAACAACTGTCTCTCATAAATTGGTTTAAGTGTGAAGGTGTAGCTGGAAAGTTAAATCATAAAGCTAAACAATTCCAGATGTCACTGTTGATCACCAAATTAAAACCAGACTCAATGTCTCCAAAAAGTTGTAATTCATTTCAATGCATTTAATTCTGTCTTTTATCCATTATTAATTACTTCTAGTATACTTGCCTTCATAAATGAGGAAGGCTGCACCTTAATTTTACTAAGCAGCTGCAGAAAGGCACATGTACTACCTAGGTCTATAAACTAAAGCAAAGAGACTTTGATTATCATGTGAATTGGGATGCAGGTACACTACAAAATAAGACAAATTAAAGGTCTTTCAAAATTGAGTACACACAGTGCTTCATTTCTCTATCACCTTGGAGAATATCTACAAAGTACACATCTTGCAAAGGGGTGCAGAGGCATCCGTGGGTTGAGAAAGAAGGGAACTGACATCAAGAGATATTAGAATGAATAAATCCACAGTTAAATTTTGGATGCAACCTAGGTGCAGCCTGTTTTGATAAATGACATGTTAAGGATGTGAACCCCATGCTATTATGGTCATCCATTTCATTAAGGGTAGTCTAACATGCCACCTTTGAAAAAAGAGTGTTATGTTGCCATGGGTGAAAAGCAGATACTTTCATAAAGAATTATACTTTGAGCAAATATAGCAGATCAGGTGAGACAGTGTACAGAGCCAATATGAAAAAAACTTGCTACCAACACCTAGAAATGCTGGATAAAACAGAACTTCAACACAGATGAATAGCTGAGCTCAAAAGCAAAAACAAGAGTGGAGTGGGGAGAGGATGCTAATTGCCAGAAAAGAAGAGGAACTGAAAATTAGAGGAGAAATGTATAAGCTAAAGTGATGGCTTCCTCATGTTTGGATCCTGCCTACTAATACATCTCTATGGGGTCAGAAAAGGCTTTGGATCCAGCCAGGTGAGAAGCTGAAATCTTGCTCTGATATGATTGAAGAGCAAGGTAATACAGGATTTTAGAAAGAGGTTCATTAAATTCTGATGGATGCTCCGTATATCCAGGGGCTTTTGTGTACAAAGAATTGAGAGAGGAAATGGCATGAAAATGTCCCTTGAAAGATTAGACAGAAATAAGAAATTCTGAAATTTCTGTCTAATAAGAAATAAGAAATAAGAAAATTAGTGGAAGAAGACATTCTCAGGTGAGGAAAATTCTACCCATCAGCAAAGAGGCATCAATTGGCTGCCAAAAGGAAAACTCTTAAGATGAAGGATCTTGAAGACACTGATGGTTCTGACGTCCTGGGGGAATATGATTTCATGCTGAAATTGTGGGTCTCTAATGATACGAGGACTATGAACCTTCTGCTCTTCTTTCTAATCTACCAACTTACATATTTTAACATTTCCTTCTCCTTTCAAACAAATAGAACACTACTGTTCAAGGAATTAATTTATGTTTACTCCCCTAAATTCCTTTTGCTCATGTTTACTACATGCTACTACTTTACATGTATGATAATATTTAATCTTTATGTGAGCCCTAAGAGAGACAGCATGTGTGGTATCTTATTTTAGAAATGAGTAAACTGTAGCACAATATACAAGGTGTTTTTTTGTTATTCTCAGCTCTTTGCTGACCTCAGATGGATGTAACAATTTTACAGTGACTATTCCTTCTTAATCCACAGTGAAATAGTTTATTGATACCTTATTGAGTATGACATTCCTATCTCATTAAACTGAGACAAGTCTACCATGAACAATTGGACCCTACAAGAAGACAAAATATGCATCTATTTAGAACTTTTCTAGAGCCATGTGTTGCCATGACCAAATTCTACTTCTGGAGGGAACATATATGGAGAGGGAACAGAATTAATTAACATTTTTGCCTAGTGCAGGTGATTATTACTAACCTGAACAGATAAACAAAGTCATATAACCATTAGTAATTCAAACATACTGTTTTTGTCTCAGTTTTCACATTCAAGACCTCCTTGCTCAGCAACCACAATGCCACTTCCCCCCAAATTTCCAGGTATTCACAAAAAAAGAGCCTATTTGTCAATGTCAGAAGTCCTATGAACAGCAATCAGACAAGAAAAATAAATAAAAGGTATTGAACTTGGCAAAGAAGAAGTCAAACTCTCTCTCTTCGCAGATGACATGATACTTTATATGGAAAACCCAAAAGACTCCACTTCCAAACTACTAGAACTCATACAACAATTCAGTAATGTGGCAGGATACAAAATCCATGCACAGAAATCAGTTGCGTTCGTATACACTAACAATGAAAATATAGAAAGGGAAATCAGAGAATCGATTCCATTTACTATAGCACCAAAAACCATAAGACAACTTGGAATAAACCTAAGCAAAGAAGTAAAGGATCTGAGCGCCTGGGTGGCTCAGTGAGTTAAAGCCTCTACCTTCAGCTCAGGTCGTGATCTCAGGGTCCTGGGATTGAGGCCCACATTGGGCTCTCTGCTCAGCAGGGAGCCTGCTTCCTCCTCTCTCTCTGCCTGCCTTTGCTTACTTGTGATCTCTCTCTCTGTCAAGTAAATAAATAAAATCTTAAAAAAAAAGAAGTAAAGGATCTGTACTCAAGAAACTAAGGAACACTCATGAAAGAAATGGAAGAAGACACAAAAAGATGGAAAAACATTCCATGCTCATGGATCAGAAGAATAAACATTGTTAAAATGTCTATACTGCCCAGAGGAATCTATACTTTCAATGCCATCCCAATCAAAATTCCACCAACATTTTTCAAAGTGCTAGAACTGTTGGGAGCCAGCCCCGGCAACAGTAACAGTCGGGGTTCCCCAAAGGTGGTGATGGAGTCGGCGATAAAATGAGGAGACCAGACTCGAAGAGTGGTGTGGGGATCTCCTCTCCTGAAAACTGTGTCTTCAGGGTTCTTTATTTAAAGCCTTTTAGTTACATCAATATAGCTTTAGGCAAACAGTTGGTTCTGTCTCTCTTGCTCTCTCTGCTTCTCTGTTTCTCTCTCTGTTGCTGTCTCTCTCTGTCTCTCTCTGTCTCAGTCTCTCTGTCTCTCTATCTCTTGCTCTTTGTCCTTCTCTCTGTGACTGTTTCTGTCTCTCTATCTCTGCCTCTCAGATTCTCAGTCTCATGGCTTTGTCTCTCAGTCTCTCAGTTTCTCTCTGTCTCTCAAGTCTTCCTCTCTCTATATCTCTCTGGTCTCTGAGTCTCTTTGTAGACTCTCAGTCTCTCTCTGTCTCACAGCTTCGTCTCTCAGTCTCTCAGTTTCTCTCCATCTCTCTTGACTGTCAAGGGTCCCAGTCTTTTATTATTCCCAAGTGAGGAAGTTGGGTGGTGCAGTTAAATCTTTAACTGCTTTTGCACCCACCCTAGAGACAGGATTAGTATTGTTACTGCAGGGTACAGAGTGATTACTTAAACTCACAGAAGTTGAGACCATTGAGGCACAAGGATCAAGAAATACAGATAAGGGATACAGAGATATGATTACTGGGAGGAAGATTAAATGGAACTATATGTCTTGAATGAGCACACCAAGGACATATTGCCCTGACCCATAGGGTAAGTGGCTTTTCAGATTCTAGGCAGGGAAAGCCCAGAGGGGCTTTCATTCACATTCACAGGTACCTCCACCAGAATTTCTGGTGGCTTGGGCATGGAGGGAAGGGCAGATCATGCACCGTCCCGACATAGAACAAACAATCCTAATAGTTATATGGAACCAGAAAAGACCCCAAATTACTAAGGACATGTTGAAAAAGAAAAACAAAGCTGGGGCATCACATTACCTGATTTCAAGCTCTATTACAAAGCTGTGATCACCAAGACAGCATGGTACTGGCACAAAAACAGACACATAGACCAATGGAACAGAGTAGAGAGTCCAGATATGGACCCTCAACTCTGTGGTCAAATAATCTTTGACAAAGCAGGAAAAAATACCCAGGGGAAAAAAAGACAGTCTCTTCAATAAATTGTGGTGGGAAAATTGGACAGCTATGTATAGAAGAATTAAACTCAACTATTCCCTTACACCATACAGAAAGATAAACTTAAAATGAATGAAAGACCTCATTGTGAGGCAGGAATCTATCAAAATCCTAGAAGAGAACATAGGCAGTAACCTTGTTGACATTGGCCACAGAAACTTCTTTCAAGACACGTCTCCAAAGGCAAAGGAAACAAAAGCAAAAATGAACTTTTGGGACTTCATCAAAATAAAAAGCTTCTGCACAGCAAAGGAAATAGTCAACAAAACAGAGGCAACTCATGGAATGGGAGAAGATATTCGCAAATGATACTACAGACAAAGGGCTGATATCCAAGATCTATAAAGAACTCCTCAAACTCAACATCCAAAAAAAGATGATCACATCAAAAAATGGGCAGAAGACATGAACAGACACTTCTCCATAGAAGACATACAAATGTCCAATGGACACATGAAAAAATGTTCATCATCATTAGTCATCAGGGATATTCAAATAAAAACCACATTGAGATACCACCTTACACCTGTTAAAATGGTCCAAATTAACAAGACAGGAAACAACAAGTATTGGAGAGGCTGTGAAGAAAGGGGAACCCTCTTACACTGTTGGTGGAAATGCAAGTTGGTGCAGATGCTTTGGAAAACAGTGCGGAGATTCCTTAAGAAATTAAAAATAGAGCTATCATATGACCCTGTAATTGTATTACTGGGTATTTATCCCAAATATACAGATGTAGTGAAAAGAAGGGCAATATGTACCCCAATGTTCATAGCAGCAATGACCACAATCGCCAAACTCTGGAAAGAGCCAAATGCTCCTCAACAGATGAATTGTTAAAGAAGATATGGTCCATATATACAATGGAATATTACATATCCATCAGAAAGGATGAATACTCAACTTTTGTAGCAACATGGATAGGATTGGAGGAGATTATGCTGAATGAAATAAGCCAGGCAGAGAAAGCCAAGTATCATATGGTTTCACTTACTTGTGGAGAATAAGGAGTAACATGGAGGACATTAGGAGAAGGAAAGGAAATGGGAATTGGGGTAAATCAGAGGGGGAGATGAAACATGAGCAATTGTGGACTCTGAGAAACAAACTGAGGGATTTAGAAGGGAGGGGAGTGGGGGGTTGGGTAAGCCTGGTGGTGGCTATTAAGGAGGGCACATATTGCATGGAGTATGTCCCACACCTAGTGTGGGACATAAACAATGAATCTTGGAACACTAAAACAACAAAAATAAGTTATTAAAAAAGCCTATTTGTCCATCAACAGATTGTGTATTAGGGTGGCAAGTTAACACCCACCATGTTATTTTTCTCCTGCTCTAATTTCAGTTTCTTCTTCTACTTCACTGACTATATTTCTTTCTAATAGGAGTAATAACTGTAAATTAAATATTCATATTACTACTCTCTGAAGTATGTACTGAGGCACAAAATACTTAAGTATTGTGGCCAAGGCCACTGATTCATTAGGGAAAATACTAAGTTTTTAAAGGTTTTCTCACTGTAGATAGTACTACAAAAATTTGGTTTTGTGGAAGTCCTAACAATGTAAATATTTGCTGTTGCTTTGGTATTATCTTATGCATAAATAGAGAAACTAAAACTATAATCTATTAAAACTGTACAACATGATGTTTTAATACATGTACCATTGTGAAAGGATTCCCACCACTCAATTAACACATCTACCATTCCATGTATTTCCTCTTCTCTTTTCATTTTAATGAAAACACTTAAGTTCTATTCACTTAGCAAATTTCAATTATACAATGAAATGTTATCAACTATAGTCACCATCTTATATATTAGGTCCTCAGACCTTATTCATACTACAACTAAAAGTTTACATGCTTTTACCGACTTCTCTTTATCCCTGCTTCAAGCCACATCTCAGCCATTCTCTTCTCTGTTTCTTTGGATTTTACTTAAAAAAAAAAGCCCCCCCCCAAAAAAAATCCATATACAAGTGAGTCCATGCCCAGTGTTAGTTTTTCTCTGTTGGTTTATTTCATTTAACATAATTTCTCCCAGTTTACCTCATATTGTCACAAATGACAAGATTTCCTTCTTTTTAAAGGCTAAGTAATATTTCTGTGTTTGTGCTGTGTGTGTGTGTGTGTGTGTCCCATTCATCCACTAATGGATACGTAGGTGGTTTCTGTACCTTCGTTATTGTGAATAATGCTGCAATAAATGCAGGAGTCTAAATATCTCTTTGATATCCTGTTTTCATTTGCTTTGGACATATACCCACAAGTGGGGTTGTTAGATCATATGGAGGTCTATTTTAATTGCTTGAGGAACCCTTAAACCATTTTGAATTGATTTTTGTGTATGAAGTAAGATAGGGGTCCAGTTTCATTTTTTCACATGTGAATATCCAGTTTTCCCAATATCATTTATTGAAGAGACATTTTTGAATATCTTGGTTTTCTTATAAAATATTAGTTGATAGGCTATGTGTGAATTTGTTTCTGGGATCTCTACTCTGTTCCATTGGTCTATATATCTGTTTTTTTTCACCAGCACCATGCTGTTTTGATTACTGTAGCTATGTAGTATAATTTGAAATCAGATAGTGTAATACCTCAAGTTAATAGTTAATAGGATGTTGTTGACCTACCGATGACAAAAGAATAATAAAAGTAAACTTCTATTAAGTGCTTTTTATGGGCCAGTCACTATGTGAAGTCCTGTGTGTGTTATGCTTTTTAATGCTTTTAATGCTTTCAGGAGCTCTGGGATATAGAATCAATTTTAACCCTGTTCTAGAAATGAATAAGCCTAGTTTCAGTTAAAAATTTAAGAAGGTTGGGGTGTCTGAGTGGCTCAGTTAGTTAAGCAACTGCCTTCGGCTCAGGTCATGATCCCGGAGTCCCAGGATCCAGCTCCACATCAGGCTCCCTGCTTGGCAGGAAGCCTGCTTCTCCCTCTCTCACTCCCCCTGCTTGTGTTCCCTCTCTGGCTGTGTTTCACTCTGTCAAATAGATAAAATCTCTAAAAAAAAAATTTGAGAAGGTGAATTCAAACCCAATTCTGTGTGATACAAGAGGTTATTCTATTAACCACTTTTCTAGAATTAATATAAAAGCATAACATGTTTAGCATTAAACATAATTTTGAAATGTAATTTCAGGCATATCTGGAAATAATTTTCATTCTTCTCTAGATTTATAATATTTTATTCACAATTGACTATGTTCATATCACTTTGTGATTCATTTTTTAGTTTATATCCTATGCTAATTTGTGGCATCCAGCATAGGGCCTCATTTATAGTAATCTCAAATAGAGTAAAGGAAATAAGACTGAGAACCTCTTATAATTATATCAGTCTTTACATATCTAAGGAAATGGTAAAAATGACTATTTACTCATCACTTACTATATGGTGGTGCTCTGTTAATTAAAAGAGGAAATAGTCACTTCTGTCATTGTGCTTCATTCTAGAACGACACTGTGATGATAGTCAGTGGTCATATGTGGCTACCAAGCACTTGAAAGGTAACTAGTCCAAACTGAAATGTGTTTTATTTTTATTTTTATTTTTTTTAAGATTTTATCTATTTGACAGAGCGAAACACAGCCAGAGAGGGAACACAAGCAGGGGGAGTGAGAGAGGGAGAAGAAGGCTTCCTGCCGAGCAGGGAGCCTGATGTGGGGCTAGATCCTGGGACTCCGGGATCATGACCTGAGCTGAAGGCAGTCACTTAACCAACTGAGCCACCCAGGTGCCCCTGAAATGTGTTTTAAATGTAAAATATACACCAAATTTCAAAGATTTCATTTTTAAAAATGCTAAATATCCTAATAGTTTATTATGCTAATCACATACTAAAATAATATTTTAGTTATATTGAATTAAATACATTATTAATATTAGATTTAATGATTAAAATTAATCATGCTTAGAGTCGCGTGGGTGGCTCAGTCAGTTATGTGTCCAACTGTTGATCTCAGCTCAGGTCTTGATCTCAGGATTGTGAGTTCAAGCCCTGCATTACGCTCCATGCTGGGTGCCAGGCATGGAGCCTACTTAAAAATGAATAAACAAATAAACAAATAAAATTAATTGTGCTTGTTTGTTTTTTTTGTGTTTTGTGGGGTGGTTTTTTTTGACATCGCTACTAGAAAATGTGAAATTTCATATATGGCTTGCATTGTACTTCTATGGGATAATGCTATTCCAAAGGACAGGAGGACACATTAACAGATTATTTAAAAAGAGGTTAAAAATTCTATGATATATACACACAAGGATCACATGGAAACTGACTTTCAAATTAGAAAAGAACGACTTTCAAATTAGAAAAGATAATTCACTAAGACTCCCCATAGAAGGTGGTATTTGTTTTCTTATCTTCTTGCCCTTTTTTCCCAGTTCCCATTTGTTCCTTATGCACTTGTACTCAGGTTGGATGGATACTGTGATTTCCTTCTACAGAAATTCTGCATACATTATCTTGAGTGCTTCTGACTGCCTCCACCAGATACAGTAGGAAGGTGTTAGGATAGCATAAGTCTTATGAGCCTCAGTGGGAAAAAAAAAACATAATGCCTAGATCAAGAATATCGTGGCGTTTACTCCCTAGTTGTTTAGCTTTGTCTTACATTTTTGACTGCTTTCTGTGTCTTGCTATCAAATGTTTTCTACCAGTTTTTTCCCCAAACCTCTCTCTAGTTAAGTATAATTAAATATGTAAAATTGAAGAAATCACAAAATTACAGATTATAAATTCTCACAAAGGAAAGGTACCTCTATATCCAGCACCTAGATCAAGAAATAGAAAACATCTAGTGTCTTAGAGGCTCCCATAAGCCCCCTCCCAGTCTCTACACTACCAAAAGTAAAAAACTATGTGAACTTTTAACACCGGAGACTAGTTTTCCTGTTTCAAACTCTATATTTATGAAATTATGAACTTCCTTGTGTTGACAGTGGGCCAGAATTGGGCAGTAGTTATACCATATTTCTATTTAAATAAAAGTGGACAACCAAGAATCACCTCGCATATGAAAAGGAAAGTGCAGTATCAAAAAAAGAGCAAAGATGCTGAAGGAAACAAAGATAATTCAGGGGAAAAACCAATTAAGGAAAAGCCTTACTCATTAACTATTTTCAACTTACACATGTCTGGGGATATGTACAAATAAATTACAACTGACTCTTAAATAATTTGAGGGTTAGGAGCACTGACTGCCCCCCCCCCCATGCAGTAAAGAATCCACATATAACTCTGGACTCCAAAAACTCAACTACTCATAACCTACTGTTGACCAGAGCCTTACCAATAATATAAACAGTCAATACTTATTTTGTATGTTATATATATATATTATATACTGTATTCTTACAATAAAGGTAGAGAAAAGAAAATGTTAAAATCATAAAGAAGAGAAAATATACTTATAGTACTGCATCATAAAAAAAATCCATGTATAAGTGGACCCATACAGTTCAAACCCATGTTGTAAAGGGTCAGCTGTATATACGATACTGAATTTAGTGAAATTTCAAATATTACATACAAAGATATTTGAAAGAAATTACAAAATAAGAAGAATGACATAAAATTGGGATAATCATAGAATAAAAAAATCTTAGAGACTGAAAACAAAATTGCAGACGTAAGACTTTTACTAGGAGAAATAGAAAACAAATTTGAGAAAATACTTTAGCATGAAACAAAAAGACGAAGAAACAGATAATATTAGGTAAAATATAATAGATGTAGGAATCCAATATCCTGCTAACAGGATTTCCATAGGAAGAGAACAAGGAAAATGGACACAAGTTATAAAGAAATAATGGTAGAAATTTTCCCAGAAGTGAAGAACATGAGTCTTGAGTTTGAAAATAGACATCAAGTATCCAGTGAAATACATGAATAAAGATCTGTACATAGTCTTGAGTTTTTAAAACTTTAGAATATGAAAGATAAAGATAAAATCCTAAAAGTATCCAGAGAGAAATGACAAGTCATGAAAGGATGAGAAAGAGGGGCATCAGTCTGGCATCAGCAAAACTGGAAGCTAGTGGACAATATAGTGATGACTAAAAGTTCTGAAGAAAGGTTATTTTCCACCCAGAGGTCTATACTCAACTAAGGACATTTTCAGATGTGCAAGGAATTATCAACTTTACTTCTCATTTGTGTTTTGCAGACAGTGATTTGATAACATATTTCAACAAAGTAAGGGAGGAAATCAATACCTTGGAGGATGAAGTAATCCAGGAAAGAGCAAATTTACTCTAGGAGAACAAAGAAAAGAAGTCCCAGAGTCCCAGTTTTGTAGCAGATCTACAGGACAAACAATTCAGGTCATGGCAAAAGGATGGTGGATAACTCTGTGAAAAAGAAAAAAAAGGAGGACAAAGAAACTTCTGATATAGTAGAAAGCATAACTAAAAATTGAAAGTAATTGAGAATAGTATAAAGTCAAATAATATAAGAATGCAATAAAGTTGAGAATGATATTTGCTGTGGGTTTTTTGTAGATAGATTTTATGAGGTTGAGGAATTTTCCCTCTATCCCTATACTTTGAAGAGTTTTAATCAGGAACAGATGTTGTATTTTGTCAAATGCTTTTTCTGCATCAATTCTCAATGGGGAACAACTGACAGCCTTCCCTCTGAGATTTGTAACAAGACAAGGATGCCACTCTCACCACTATTGTTCAGCATAGTGTTAGAAGTCCTAGCAACACGGGGCATCTGGGTGGCTCAGTTGGTTAAGTAACTGCCTTCAGCTCAGGTCATGATCCTGGAGACCCGGGATCGAGCCCCACATCAGGCTGTCTGCGAGGTGGGAAGCCTGCTTCTCCCTCTCTCACTGCCTCTGCTGTGTTCCCTCTCCAGCTGTGTTTCTCTCTGTCAAATACATACATAAAATATTAAAAAAAAAAGAAGTCCTAGCAACAGCAATCAGACAACAGAAAGAAATAAAAGGTATTCAAATTGGCAAAGAAGAGGTCAAACTCTCTCTCTTCACGGATGACATGATATTCCATATGGAAAACTCAAAAGGCTCTACCCCCAAACTACTAGAACTCATACAACAATTCATAACTCATACAACAAAATCAATGCACAGAAATCAGCTGTGTTCTTATACACTAATAATGAAAATATAGAAAGAGAAATCAGAGAATTGATTCCATTTACTATAGCACCGAAAACCACAAGATATCTAGGAATAAACCTAACCAAAGAAGTTAAGGAACTATTCCCGAGGAACTATAGAACATTCCTGAAAGAAACTGAAGAAGACACAAAAAGATGAAAAAGCATTCCATGCTCATGGATCAGAAGAATAAACATTGTTAAAATGCCTATACTTCCCGGAACAATCTGTACTTTCAATGCCATCCCAATCAAAATTCCACCAACATTCTTCAAAGCGTTGGAACAAACAATCCTAAAATTTATATGGAACCAGAAAAGACCTCGAATTGCTAAGGAATTGTTAAAGAAGAAAAGCAAAGCTGGACATCACATTACCTGACTTCAGGCTTTATTACAAAACTGTGATCACCAAGACAGCATGGTACTGGTACAAAAACAGACACATAGACAATGGAACAGAGTAGAGAGTCCAGATATGGACCCACAAATCTATGGTCAAATAATCTTTAACAAAGCAGGAAAAAATATCCACTGGAAAAAAAGACAGTCTCTTCAATAAATGGTGCTGGGAAAATTGGACAGCTACGTATAGAAGAATGAAACTAGACCATTCTCTTACACCACACACAAAGGCAAGCTCGAAATGGATGAAAGACCTCAATGTGAGGCAGGAATCCATCAAAATCCTGGAGGAAAACATAGGCAGTAACCTCTTTGACACCGGCCACAGCTACTTCTTTCAAGACACGTCTCCAAAGGCAAAGGAAACAAAAGCGAAAATGAACTTTTGGGACTTCCTCAAAATAAAAAGCTTCTGCACAGCAAAGCAAATAGTCAACAAAACAAAGAGGCAACCCATGGAATGGGAGAGGATATTTGCAAATGACACTACAGACAAAGGGCTGATAGCCAAGATCTATAAAGAACTCCTCAAACTCAATATCCAAAAAGAAGCTGATCACAACAAAAAATGGGCAAGAGACATGAAGAAGCACTTCTCCATAGAAGACATACAAACGGCTAACACACACATGAAAAAATGTTCATCATCACTAGCTATCAGGGAAATTCAAGTCAAAACCACACTGAGATACCAATTACACCAGTCAGAATGGCCAAAATTAACAAGTCAGGAAATAACAAATGTTGGAGAGGCTGTGGAGAAAGGGAAACCCTCTTACACTGTTGGTGGGAATGCAAGTTGGTGCAGCCGCTTTGGGAAACAGTGTGGAGATTCCTTAAAAAATTAAAAATAGAGCTACCCTATGACCCTGCAATTGCACTACTTGGCATTTACCCCAAAGATACAGATGTAGTGAAAAGAAGGTCCATATGTACCCCAATGTTCATAGCAGCAATGGCTACAATCACCAAACTGTGGAAAGAGCCAAGGTGTCCTTCAACAGATGAATGGATAAAGAAGATGTGGTCCATATATACAATGGAATATTACACCTCCATCAAAAGGATGGATACCCAACTTTTGTAGCAACATGGACTGGATTGGAAGAGATTATGCTGAGTGAAATAAGCCAAATAGAGAAAATCAAGTATCACATGGTTTCACTTACGTGTGGTGCATAAAGGATAATATAGAGGACAGTAGGAGAAGGAAAGGAAATAGAAAGTAGGGTAGATCAGGGAGGGAAACAAAACATAAGAGACTTTGGAATCAGAAACAAACTGAGGGACTTGGAGGGAAGGGGTTGCAGGATGGGTGAGCCTGGTGGTGGGTACTCAGGGCACGTATTGCGTGGAGCACTGGGTGTGGGGCATAAACAATGAATCTTGGAACACTGAAAATAAATTTTTAAAAAATGTCCTGGGGGGCAAAAAGGAATGCAAGAAAGTCATCGTTCAAATACTAAGCAAATTGAAATGTGATATGATTTTAGGCAATTATTAAAGTGCAAGAAATAGTGATACTTTTGACCTGATGCTAGTAACAGTCCCCTTTATGTAGTACAGAGGTCATGAAATTGGTTTCAAAGAGGAAGAAAGTAATGCTAGCACATTCCAAGGTTTGAAATTATGTATTCACAAAATTGAAAAAGTAACTCATGCATGGTTTTTAACTTTATTATCAACCAACCTACACAAAACAAAGAAGTCCAAGATCTGGCTGCAGAACAGAATGTAAATACTAACAGACAACATAAAAGAAAGAGTGAAGCCCACATAGGTTGAGAAGTGAGTAACTGGCAAAAGTTTGGGTTGGATGAAAGTGAAGTAAAGGCAGGGTACTAATACCTTCCAATTAGAAAGTGAGAAATTGAGAGAAACTGATGAAAATTGATGGCAACAATTACACAGATCATCAATAAAAGAATTACAATTATAATATCAGTATCTAACAGAGAGCAGGGAAGAGGATGAGTGTAGTGTAATTGACCTCAACACTCATCATTCATATTGAAGAGGAAATCAAATTATATAACTCTAGTTGACTAGCAGAAAAGAAGTTTATTAAAAAGAATGCTGGGAAACTCACATAATTTGGGGCAGAGTGAAAAGTTTGGAATTAAGCTTCTAGGAACAATGCCTAAGACCACAAAGCAAAAACAGTCTAATGAAGAGATTTGTCACTATGGCTGTCCCACTGAACACTAAAGAAAACCAGAATCACCAATGCCCTCACAGCCTGATACCCCAAACCTTTCAGCAAAGATAAATGGATTAAAGCCCTCTTTCTCAAGTCACTTACTTTCAAATCACACTCTCATCGTGTTGAGTCTGACTGGAGAAAATGAAGTCCTGTACCTGTCCTGTAGCATGTCCCCTACCAGCAAAGGGGCTGGGGAACAGAGTCTTCTCATTTTCATCTTGGAAGGTAAAATTAATAGGATTAGAAAATTCATGTGAAGGTACTGCATAACCAGAAAATTGGACAAAAATGACATATATTGTCAAAATTGATTTTAAAAACAAGGAAACCCATATTATCCACAGCTTTGAGATGAGCACAAAGAGAACTAAAGAGCAGAAATAATCTCAAGAATTGCATCCAGGGCAGTGAAACAGAAGCTAGAAAAGGAAGGTAATGAGAGGTTTCTTGTAAGAAGCTCTTCTGTTTCACTTGTCATCAACAGCAGATTTGACTGACATGATTAAAAATTGAAAATAAAGGAGACGAGGACACATGCTTAGGTGAGCATGTAAATGATGGTAAATGATGGAGTAGGAAATTAAACAAAGGTCTTTCTTAAAGCGAAATACCGACTACAATTTAACTTAATGTGACAGAGAAGGTAGAGTTTAAGCAGAAAGTGATCTTCAACACTAAAGGGTTCTTTTATTTTAGAGAAATTTGAGAAAGCTTGTTAGAGAAGAAGAAAGAAACAGTGGTGCCAGGGGATGGGATTTAGAATTAGAACAAAAGGCCAGATATTTTGAATTTTAAAGAAATGGCAACCATGACAAGTAAGTATAGCATTCTGAGGAAATCATCAGCTAAGGCATGCAGTGAGCATTTATAAAGGAGTTTCCAAAGCTAGAATCACTGTTTCTTCTGGCTAGAATTTCTGTCTCTTCTGAATAGCAGTCCTCTGAATCAGGACATACATTCTGTTTGGTTGCACATCTTTTCTGATTGGCCAAATCTCATGCTATATTGGTAGCTAAATATAGCTAATATTTGGATTCCACTTTGTTGAGTTTGGTACTATCTTTAAACAGCATACTCATTCATTTATTTTTATTATTTACTGGTGAATAACTTTCAAGTAATAAATTGCATTAATCTTTAGTGTACAGCAAAATGAATTTTCACATTTTACATGAATATATGTATAAACCATGTAACTACCACTTTGAATGTTTCCAGTATCTTAGAAGTATTCTTTTTAAAATTTTTTTATTATTATTTTGAAGATTTTATTTATTTATTTGACAGAGAGAAACACAGCTAGAGAGGGAACCCAAGCAGGGGGAGTGAGAGAGGGAGAAGCAGTCTTCCCACTGAGCAGGGAGCCTGATGTGGGGCTCAATCCCGGGACTCTGAGATCATGACCTGAGCCTAAGGCAGTTGCTTAACCTACTGAGCCACCCACGCGCCCCTCTTAGAAATATTCTTAAGCTCCTTCCAATCAGTACCCCTCAAGGAACCATTATTCTGGCTGTTATAGCCATCGACTTGTTTTCACGTTTTTAACTCTGTATAAATGCAGTGGTTCACCACAGAAACTTTTGTATTTGACTTCTTCCACTCAACATGATGTCCATGAGAGTCTTCCTCTTTTTTTTTTTTTTTAAGATTTTATGTATTTATTTATTTGAGAGACAGCATGTGCAAGAGCAAGAACACAAGTGGGGGAGGGGAGAGGGAGGAGCAGAGGGAGAGAGAAAAGCCAGCTCCCTGCTGAGAGGGGAGCTAGATGTCTAGGCAGGGCTCAATTCCAGGACCCTGGGATCACAACCTGAGCAGAAGGCAGACGCTTAACCAACTGAGCCATGCAGGCATCCCTGAGATTATTCCATGTTATTGCATGTATTAGGAGTTCATTCTTTTTTCATTGTTGGAATATACCCTAATTGATCTATTTATTCTATTGCTAATAGATATTTGTATGGTTTCCAGCTTTTGGTTATTATGAATATTCTTGTACATTGGATATTTAACCATGAGTGTAACTACTATATTACCTGGGCATATGCAAGTTTAACTTTAGTAATAACATGTACATATATTTTGTCACCATCTTCTTCAAAACAATATACCCCTTTATCATTGATAATATTTAATTCATACCAAATTAATACATTTTCTTATATTATCGTCTTTTCATTTGACTTATACATATAACTTTTTGTTTGACTTATACATTTGACTCTCTCCTTTCCCTTCTCCCTTTTTCTCTCTTTTCTACTCTTCTGTTTTCTGTAATACCCATTTTCTTTTTGCTATGAAAAAGTAACAAATCATTTTTTGTCTCCTGCTTGACTTTTGCAAAGGGGCAAGATTTTCAGTTATTTTCTACAAGAAGGCTTGAGTGATTGAACTATTGAACAAATGGGTTGCTATCTGGCTAGGACCTTTCCTAATTTGTAAATTTTTAATAAATCTAGAGTATTAGTCTATTGTCAACATTAGCCCTTAAAGGTAAAGAGAGCCTTAAAGGCACAAATTAAAGATGCAGAATTTATTTAGGTAAATTTTTCTATTTAAGTATTGAGAAACTATAAGTATTAGGGTTACTATACTATAAGATATTAGGGATACTAAACTATAAGACATTGGGAAAATGTATGTTTTAGGATATTAATATTAGTAAATGTTTTTTGTTAAATATCAGTAATTCATTAGATTAAAAATTAGGCATCAAATATTTACATAATTACATTTAGACTTCTATTTTTAAAAGGCTATTATTAAAACCCTTTTAATAACCCTATAATAACCCTATATTTGTAATCCTATACAAACAACCTGTATTCATTATTTTGCATATTTAATGTGGTGGTGAGGAAGGGAGAGCCTGGAACTGCATTCCATAACTCTCAAGATTTAGTGAACCTGGGAGGTAGAGCCATGGGATAGAAGGGTAAGTAACATTATTTCACATCTTCCAGTTTTTCTAAGGTGACATAGGTTTGAGGCAGTCTGTATAAGTCAGTAGAAGTTACAGAAAGTTTGGGAACCTGTTCTGCATGTTCCAAATGGGACTGACTGATCACAAAGTCAATATAAATTTCAATATACTTCTGAGACCACTATCTGATGTTGGATCAAATCTTCACAGTGTTACATAATAAATCCTGGCCATTCTTTATGAAGATCTCATTTCTGCTCTGGGTACAACCTGGAAGTGATTCTCCCTAAGCCATTCTCTTATCACAACAGTGTACAAGAAAAAGATCTTGAATGCCAGAAAGACCGGTGACTGGGGCAAGGGCTGTTGATTTCTGTGGAATGTACTGGAGGAAAGCAATTCTCTTTTAAAATCCATCAATAAGTGCTCAGAATGAAATGAAAAACAAACAAAGCAAAAACTATTCTGAGCCAGTACATAGACAAAGGACTAAGAACTCATTTTTATGGGTTTAGAAACAAATTTTTGATATTGAACAAAATAAATTATTTGGGTTACTCACATAATGTATTAAAATGTAAAGCATTTCTTTTATTTTGCATTGATATCAACTGCATTGGTAATTGTTATTTTAAACTTCAGTTTATGTTTTGCTTTTATGTTGGAATTTAGATTATATCTTCTTATATACAATTTTATATCATTCTTTTTGCAATTAAAATATGTAAAGATGAAGACTTTTATATAATTGTTTTGCTTGGCTTTCTTGTTTGGTAATTTGCAATAATGAGCAGTGTTCCCAAAATTCCCATAGCTATACAATTAGCTTAGAAGTTTGCTCTGCTTGGCTAATTACTATCAACTTTTTAGAAGTAACCCTATATTTAAATTACTTAATATCAGCATCTATCACTAGATTCATATTTGAAAAACTAAATAACTGGAGATGGTAAATGTAAAATTTATTTTCTTGATGGCCCAAATCATTAGTAACCCTTTTCAAACAAGATTCATATTATTTCCCAAAAAACCCCAAATCCATAATCTCTATATACTATAATCCAATAATAGAATTCTGAAGAAACCTCATATTATTTAAAAATCACATAAAAAAACAATTATTTCAGTGAAAGAAAAGATCAGGATGAGAAGGTTTCAGGGTCACAATTGTCAGTGGCTACAAAGTAAGACATGAGTAATGCAAATTTGATTTCCTAATTATTTAATCAATGTTATAGCTGATTCAAGTCATGAAACTTGCAGGAAAAACTGTCTATACTTAAAGTAGCATCTGACTACTCTTCCTCCTCATTCCCTTGCCCTCTGATTCCTTTGAGAAGTAGTTAAATGAAGATTGACCTTCCCTCTATAAAGAACAGAATATACTTAATATATTGGCAACATTCTAGGTATTAAATGCACATAAAATATTTCATTTTCTTGCCTGTCTGAGCCAAGACAGAATTGAAAATAATAAAACAGTGGATAATAATAAGAAGAAACATAATAAGAACAGTGGAGATGTTGGTTTGAGCTATATTTTAGTTCATGTTAGAATCCAGTCCTGATAGCTTTTTATGATGGACTGATAGGGCCAGTCCACCACAAGACTATTTGCATGTGGAATGAGCTGTTATTAGGGTATTGAATTCAATTAGAATGAATAACATGTAATACATTTATGCAATGGAATATAATTTCTGTTAAAATAAATGACACATATAAATATGGATAAGCCCCACAAATACAAAATCAGATATTGTTTTGGGTTCCTGGGTTTGGGTTTGAATTGTTCCAGTTCAAACACGTGTGTGTATGTGTGTGTATCAATTCCCCTTTTCCTCTACAAAAGTACATTCCTCTCTTTTGTTCTCCAAACTTGCTTATAGTTTTGCTTGTCCCTGATTACAGTTCTCTGCTCCATTATGCTAATATCACAGTCATGCTTGATTAACTCATTGGCCACTGGCAATTAATTCAAATTCTAGCACTTCCCTAGAGGTTAGGGGGATAGTACTAAAAGTTCTGACACCCTAATTATATATTTGGCTCCCCTGGCAACCAGCCCCCATCCTTCAGTGGAGTCCAAAAGTCACTTCATGAATATAACAAAAGACACATTTATTGCTCTCATAACTTAAAAAATTCCAAGGGTTTTGGGATTTCTATGCCAGAAACAAGGACAAAGACTAAATATATATTTCTTATTATGAATCACAATACCACAAACATAAAAAAAAGTGGTAAAAGGACAAAGGGAAAGTATGATGTATGCCATTGTTTAAAAATTTAAAACAAAATTTTACACAATCTTTATGGATTTTCCTAAACAATAATATATATTATTTGTATATTACAAAATCATGGCCTAGAAAGATATGCATTCATTCCAGAGAGTGGCTTTCCTCTGAGCACAGATTCACGATTGGATGGGCAAAGAAGACACCCAATATATCCAGTTATTCTATCTATTAAAAAAGGTGAAAAGTTAGCCTTTTAAAATCACAGGTTTTAAAGTAGAATATTTCTTCAATGAATCCTGATAGTACTAGTTAATGTCGGCCTCTAAACAGTTATGCAAAGCACATGGTTGTCTGGTACATCAGCTTAGGTAAAGGTCTAAAGGCAAAGCAAATGTAATTACAACTGAAACCTAATACATGGAAACCAAAATGTTCATAACTTTTCTCAACAACTTTGAAAGCCACAAAACACTCATTGCTAAAATGACTGAAAATTGAGGGGCAATTAAAAAGTATTGCAGAGGTGGATTAGATAAAATGCACCTGGGGTGGTTGGTGAATTTTAATGTAATTTAGAGATGACAGAACTTTATGATCTAGTCCTGTGGAGATTCCTGGCACTGATTTAAAAGATAGTAATGGGAGTGTGGATGGAAGAGGAGTGATTTTATCTATCTAAGAAATAATTTCTACTTTTCTTTGATTTTTTTCATTAGTATGAAATCACACTAATTCTGTGTGGTAACACTGATTAACTTATGTTGATTGGAAGTCTGATTATCAGATTTATTTGTAATTGATTAATAAACTCCAAGAAAATGAATAGACACGGTGCTTTTGGCAATAATACTTTTCAAAACATTGATTTGCTTGAAAAAAATAACAATTTATTGCTGATAAAAAGGATGGAATAAATGTATACAGGTTAATGGCTTCTCAGAAACTGAGACTCTGAAATGTTTAATTGCTCAGGTCATATAGCTGAGGATGAGGAAATAGTCATTAGTCTATCAGTCTGGGTCATTTTGTATGCTAACGTATTATTGTCTTCTTTGTTAAAAGACAGGATGAGACAGGAAGTTCCTAGATTGATATGAATGCCAAGTGACTGACCAAAAACACATTTTTTCTCAAGAGAAATAAATTAGTAAAAATACAGTTATTATATCAACTGTGAAAAGTCTTTTTAAATTCACAGGAAATAAAACTGAAAGGGAACTAACATTGACTGAGTATATGTGAATGTATGTGTTCCTGTTACTTAATTTACTTATTTTAACTTTCTAAATTTATTATTATTCTCATTTCACAAATGTGAGAAATCAAATTCACCAGGGAGGGTTAAGTAGTTTGCTCATTGTCTGGAGAAAATGCTGAGTCAGCATTTGAAGTAGGGTCTCGTTCTACAACCTCATGGCCTGTGGATGGATCGGGATCATTAAGAGATCATCGGCCGAGTACTTGGGATTTTTGATCATATTTGTGCCATTGACCCTTTGTGCAGTCTGGTGAAGACTATGGAGCACGTCTCAGAAGTTGGTTTTAAAGTACATTCAATAAAATACATAGATATATGAAGGGGGTCAAAATGTGCTCCCAAATATGTCTTTTTGGATATTGATTACTCTGAACTGGTTGTTTTAAGAAAAAGTAGTAGAGACGGTTGAGATCTTGAAAACTGAGTGGAAATTACCCCTGTGTAAGAGACATTTACTCTTATGAAGGAAATCTCCATTTATAAGGGTGTCTCCCTCTCTGTACCAGGAAAAGAAAGATGACCCTAGATCTCTAGAAACTCTTATCAAACACTTGTGAAAAAAACTGGGATTCTGACTAGGAAAGATCAAAGTCCTAAGCGAGAGACTACAGCTGAAGTGTAAGAATGAAAGTGGGGTAGACCAACAAAATTAATCATAGTTTACTATAGATGGCTGAATAATTTTACATAACCATCATTGTCTAAAATGTAAGTAATGTGTATCCTTAACTCACTCCATGTTATAATAAGATTAGCTATGAGCTTATAGAATGGAAGAGCCATACTCCAGTTTGCTAGGTCTAAGTAAGACACCTGGCATCTGTAATAGCTTCCTATTGTTGTTTAACAAACAAAAAACTTTTAAAAATGATTTTATTCACTTATTTGGCATAATCAGAGAGAGAGAGAGAGAGAGAGAGCACAAGCAGGGGAGCTGCAAGCAGAGGGAGAGGGAGTATGTCATAGGCAAAGTTCTATTGCAGGACCCCAGGACCGTGACGTGAGTTGAAGGCAGACACATAACCAGTTGAAACATGCAGGAGCCCCCAAATTACACAAATTTGATAGCTCAAAACAAAACAAAAATTATTTACATGCAGTTGTGGAGGTCAAAGTCCAAAATAGGTCTCACTGGCTAAAATTAAGGTGCTAGTGAGAATGTACTGTTTCTAGAGACTCTAGGACAGAATCTGTTTTCCTTTTCCACCACATAGAGACCTCCTGCATTCATTGGTTTATGGCACATTCCTCAATCTTCAAAGCTAGCAAGACTGGGTCTTCAAATCTGTGGCTGATCAAATGGGCCCACCAAGACAATCCAGGATAATTCCCCCATTTCAAAATCCTTAATTTAGTCAAATCACAAAATCCCCTTTGCCATGAAAGGTAACATATTCACATCTTCTGTAGACCAGGAAGTAGCCACCTTTGGTAGGTGGCATTGTTCTGCCTACCATAGTGGTACACAGTAACTTCTCTTCCTAGGAAGACAGACAGTATGCAACCCTGATGGTTTTCTCTTTACATTCGAAAGAAGATAGTTTATGTAGCCCACCTACTCAGCACGTAACAGAAAATAGTAGCAACTTCTCAGTGACAGGACCTGGTGATTTATACAGTTCACAGCATGAGGAAAGTGATGTATCTTAAATTCCAGAAATGCATGCATATGTGTTATCATAAAGGAAAAGGAGCCTTCATTTACTCTCCCTTTACCCCCTCCTCTAGATTTGGTCTCAATGTTCCTCTTTGGTCTTCTTTTATAACTGATCGCTTCACCATCACAACATTTAACATTTTATATTGAATTTCTCTTTTTACAAGTGTGCCTCCACACTGAAATGAGAAATCCTTAGGGGCAAAACCAATTATTTCTTTATTCATGTGTCCCATTGCCTGATAGAATACTAGGCCCATATTAGGCACTAAAAGCATATTTGTTAAAATAGCTTGTATTTGTTCACTTTGGTCATTTTTCTATAAAAACAAACTCCATGGACAATAGTCTTTTCCTAATGTATGTTAGATATTTTATACCACAAAGGCATTACAATACTAACTTCCATGAATAGGGTTCAGAGAATCCACAAAATCCCTGAATGTATGCACAAAATGCTGGGTGTGTATTGAAGGCTAATATCCTTCCCAGCAATGCCATCTTTTGAGTACAACATTCTGATCATCTTTTACTACACTGTTGCAAGGATGGTTACACATGTCCTTAGACATTTCTGAGATAGGATGAAGGTTCAACCTCACACAGGGAAAAATAAAAGATGGTAGCATTTTATTTCAGAGAAGTGATTGGATGTCTTAATCATGTCACTCTTGAATGGCCACAGTTACTTTTTCCATAATGAAAGGTCTAATTGCTTTGGGTTCCAGTTTCTATTTTCAAGCTGGTCTGGAGTATTAGTGTCTGTCTCCATTAGCCTTTTGCTGGAAGTTATTTGTATGATACTTTCATTGCCAGCTGCATTACAAAAATGTTGATAGCCAGTATCTTGGCCTGTGATAATTGGGTGCTTTCAATGTTAGAAATGCCAAGTTGTTAATTAGCTTAATGTAAGGACTATACATCAATTTTTTATTTTCATTTTCATTGGTCAGCATTATCTTCTTTTTAAGTGGATGTCTGCTAAAGTGTTTTGAGAGGTGCTTGTTTTCACAAAATAATCATCCTGGATTAGTGAGTTATGAACAGCTGCCTCGAGTGAGAACTGATTTAGTCCATTACTCGAAGCATGAACCTAAACATTATTGGTGCACAGAGAATTTATGGGAAAATCCATTTTTGCCACGCTCTGACAACAGCACGGCAAATCAAGGCGGTGCTCTGGGACTAAAGCAATTTTACTATTCATAGAAAACTTTGATACCTAATGGTTTCTTGATTAGCAGAGAGAAGCTACACACATCAAGAGTCAAGTCTAATAGAGAGAAGGAATTTAAGTTTCTTATGACTTGACTGTAAATGTATCAATTGTTCTTTTGCTTCCCTTTGTCTATTCTAAAATATTGACACTGTTAAGCAAAGTTTGACTACAACTGTTTTTTTTTGTTGTTTAATAATTTATTTTTTCAGTGTTCCAACATTCATTGTACCACAACGGTTTTACATGGAATTAGGATTTCTAATTCCTATTCCAGCTTTCATCACTCATTCTACTGATATTTTTTGGGATTTTGGATTGAGTTGGCCAAGTTGGAAGCTAGGCAAATCACTAAAATTGAAAATGGCATGGCTCTGACAGTAAAGTCTTTGAGCACATTTGAAACACAGGAATGGCTGGAGCTTCCACATGGCATGAGTGATAGCTTCTATTTTGAAGGAGAAAATCTATGCATCATCTGCCTAGGATGAGTAGGCAATTAGTGTTATATATTATAATCTTCATCAGTGATAATGATGGAAAAAGTAATAACAATGAAAATAAATCGTTGACAAATACAGTTAGCATAATGCCTGATTCTCACATTTAATTACTGTTAGATTATCATGGCACAGAGCATTGTGTAATGAAATGGGTTTGGACATGGAAGAACTCTGAGAGTTCTAGACCTGCTTATCACACTTATCATTTGTGTGGCCTTAAGAAAGTCAAATAATTTATCTTAGTGTCAGCTTCCTCAATCACAAAATGGAGGTGGTAGTAGGTATTAAGTTTTTTTGGTGAGTGGGCACAAGGAAGTGAATAAGGTGATAGAATGCTTCAAAGCTGGATTGTGGTGAAGGTTGTGCAATTTGGTATATTTACTAAAAATTATTGAATCAAACACTTAAAGTGCTGAATTTTAAAGCATGTAAATTACATCTCAATATACTTGCTAAAAAGATGAGGGTGCATATTTATTCTTTCAACAAATGAATAGCATATCCTGTTTTCAAAGAGCTCACAAATTCAGTTAAATGATAAGTAAATTTGTAATCATTCTGCCTTTCACCACAATATACTCAGTGCATTATAGCATTTACTGAGTGCCAGGCACTACACTAAGCACTTTACATACATTAACCCCTTTAATCCTCATACCTATTATCATCTCCCTTTCACAGATGAAGAATCTGATATGCAGATTATTAGAGGACACATACCCATTAAATGTGGAGTTGAGATTTAAATTTAGGTCTTTTGACTCTAGACTGTGTTCCTCTTAACCAATACTCCCAACAGCTTCTAAATGGTAATGTGCATAAAATCCCAAGGTGTTATGGGAGTTACAGGGGAATGCAACAACCTGAATGGTCAGAAAAGGACTTTCAAAGGAGCTATGAAATATATGCTGATGAATAAAATCTAATTTGTCTGATATGAGAATCGCTACCCCAAATTGCTACGAAATTGTTGAAGAAGAAAAACAAAGCTGGGGGCATCACATTACTAGATTTCAAGCTCTATTACAAAGCTGTGATCACCAAGACAGCATGGTACTGGCACAAAAACAGACACATAGACCAATGGAACAAAGTAGAGAGTCCAGATATGGACCCACAAATCTATGGTCAAATCATCTTCAACAAAGCAGGAAAAAATATCCAGTGGAAAAAAGACAGTCTCTTCAATAAGTGGTGCTGGGAAAATTGGACAGCTACATATAGAAGAATGAAGCTAGACAATTCTCTTACACCACACACAAAGCAAACTCAAAATGGATGAAAGACCTCAATGTGAGGCAGGAATCCATCAAAATCCTGGAGGAAAACATAGGCAGTAACCTCTTTCACATCGGCCACAGCAACTTCTTTCAAGACACGTCTCCAAAGGCAAAGGAGACAAAAGCAAAATTGAACTTCTGGGACTTCATCAAAATAAAAATTTATTTTTATTTCCTTTGCACAGCAAAGGAAACAGTCAACAAAACAAAGAGGCAACCCATGGAATGGGAGAGGATATTTGCAAATGACACTACAGACAAAGGGCTGATATCCAAGATCTATAAAGAACTACTCAAACTCAACATCCAAAAGGAAGATGATCACATCAAAAAATGGGCAAGAGACATGAAGAAGCACTTCTCCATAGAAGACATACAAACGGCTAACAGACACATGAAAAAATGTTCATCATCACTAGCTATCAGGGAAATTCAAGTCAAAACCACACTGACATACCAATTACACCAGTCAGAATGGCCAAAATTAACAAGTCAGGAAATAACAAGTGTTGGAGAGGCTGCGGAGAAAGAGGAACCCTCTTACACTGTTGGTGGGAATGCAAGTTGGTGCAGACACTTTGTAAAACAGTGTGGAGATTCCTTAAAAAATTAAAAATAGAACTACCCTCTGACCCTGCAATTGCACTACTGGGCATTTACCCCAAAGATACAGATGTAGTGAAAAGAAGGGCCATATGCACCCCAATGTTCATAGCAGCAATGGCCACAATCGCCAAGCTGTGGAAAGAGCCAAGGTGCCCTTCAACAGATGAATGGATAAAGAAGATGTGGTCCATATATACAATGGAATATTACACCTCCATCAGAAAGGATGAATACCCAACTTTTGTAACAACATGGACCATACTGGAAGAGATTATGCTGAGTGAAATAAGCCAAGTAGAGAAAGCCAAGTATCACATGGTTTCACTTACTTGTGGTGCATAAGGGGTAATATAGAGGACAGTAGGAGAAGGAAAGGAAATGGGAATTAGGCTAATTCAGGGAGGGAGATGAAACATGAGAGACTTTGGACTCAGAAACAAACTGAGGGTCTTGGAGGGGAGGGGGTGGGGGGATGGGAGAGCCTGGTGGTGGGTACTCAGGGCACGTATTGCATGGAGCACTGGGTGTGGGGCATAAATCTTGGAACAATGAAAAAATAAAATAATATATATATTTTTTAAAAAGAAATATATGCTGAAGGACTGAGTAAGAGCTTGTCAACAAAGTAATGGAGGTAAAACACCACTCCAATCTGAGGAAATAGAATACATAAAAGCACAAATGTAAGCAATAGGAGTCTGAACTCTCTTTCAGCTCTGAAAGTCTAAAATTCTGGGAATAGAGTGGAATGATGTAAGTAGAAGTAATCTAGAAGAGAATTTTAAAAATCCAATAAAAATAGCAAAAATATATTCCTTCATGAAAAAAAACCCTTCTTTCCCAGTTCAGGTAGCCTGTTGCAGAGGCAACAAAAGGAGAAAATTCATGTATTATTTTATATGGTCTAACATTGCTGTTATCTGGGGAGCACCTACTTTACTATTTGAGTTACCTGATGCAGAGAGGACAGGAAACATGACAGTACCTATCTGCGCATTGAGGGCAATCCAGGCTCAACCATCTAGGACTCCTTAGGTCAGTGTGAAATCATCATCTTTTCCAATTTCAGCCAGAGAGGTAGGAGGAGTTTGAGAAGGACATGAAGACAGAAAGTATATGAGGCAAGTCCAGTCTAAATTCAGTGAGTATTCATTTGCAGGTGGTCTCATTTGCAGGTATATGGCTTTATAGCAAACTTTACCAAGATAATGAATTATATAAGCAAAGTGCTATAGTTCAGATTTTTTCTATTGTTTTAAATATCCTATCCTGTTTTTATTAATATCGTTTTCTCATTCATTACTATTTTAACATATCTTCAGTGTATTTATGAATGCACCAGTCTTTCTTATTCTTATTTTAGAATTGTTTGCTTTTATATTTATTTCACTTTTGTTTCTACATTATGGGTTGCTCTATTTGTTAATTTCTTAAATTAAAACCTTAGTTTATTCATTTTTTTCCTGACTTGTGCATTAAATTAAAGGTTGTAAAGCAATCAGTTTATCTTTAAGCATGGCTTTGGCTATAATTTTTCAGTTTTATGCACAGTTGTCACTAGTTTGATGAGTAATATCAACTTTGTGGGATACACACATGAATTTGTTTTTCTTTAATTCTTGGTTTTAGTCATAATATGCTGAATCTCCATTCCCATCACTTATTGACATCTTGGACAGATTTCATACCATTTTTGATTATTAAAATGCAGTCTAGTCATATATTTATTAGGCAATTATGGTAGAAATATGGTAAGAAGAGTAAAATACATCAGCTCAAATAACCATTGTGTGAAAGTGACAGGAAATATCAACATAAGGAAAATCATCTTTTATGAGAAAAGACATATAAAATTATTGTAGTAGTGAGTATGCTTTAGTTTACTGTATGAAATTCATAGATGTATCCACAAAAGAGAAGAATGTTTTTGAGGAAAAAAAAGGCAAAATTATTCCAAATAAATAGGTGCTGATTGTGTTCAAATTAAATTCAGAAAGGAAGAGGAACTCCAACCCTTTGAATTAATGGGACTGTGGGATCTTGAATCCACTGACATTGAAATTCTTTCTTTCTTTCTTTCTTTCTTTCTTTCTTTCTTTCTTTCTTTCTTTCTTTTTTTTTTAAGATTTTATTTATTTATTTGATGAGAGAGAATTCACAAGTAGGCAGAGAGAGAGAGGAGGAAGCAGGCTCCTTGATGAGCAGAGAGCCCGATGTGGGCCTCAATCCCAGGACCCTGAGATCATGACCTGAGCCGAAGGCAGAGACTTAACCCACTGAGCCACCAGGTGCCTGAAATACTTGCTTTCCACTTGACTTTCTGATCATGAAAGAATGTCAGCAGTGTCATTTATACTCTTGGCAAACCCTAAGACATTTACAACTTTGGGAAGAAAGCACAAACCTTGGAAACAATGAGGAAAACTCATTTGGACAGAGATAGCACTGACCAATCTCACTAGAAGGAACATAGAACTTGGCAAGAGATAATAGGGAATATGTTTGTAATGAAGCAAATAATTGAATGTGGGCTACAGTTGAATAATTTGAGGGAAGAAGATTTTCAGAGATTAACTCTGCCTATCTTGCTTCTGTATTCTAAGCTAAGATGGTTTCGTAACATCAGCTGGCATGCTGAAGTGGTGATCCATAAGTAAGGTGACTCTATGAAGTTTAAAACAAGACCAGAAAGCTTAAAGGAAATCTCCAAACTCTAAACCATGTTGGAATCTATATGCACTGAGCTGGTCATATGATGGTGTAGTTCACTGACTCTCATAGTTCTCAGGTGTCTCTCCCTTCCCTTCCTTTCATTCTCTTAACAATACATCCTTTGACACTATTTATGATGCTGCAAAGGGGAAACCCGATTGAAATGTGGATCCATGCTTTGTTTGAAGTCACTGTTAGTACACTCTGAGCAAGCATGATAAATAGATTCTGTGTTTCCCTAGGTGCCTCCTCATGTAAATTGATGACTGCTGCCCAGGGGAATGAGCAGGGCCTGAAGACATGAAGAGATTAGTTTAAATGTGACAAGGCCATAATCTGTAACGAGGAACATATATCACTGTCACACAAGAGAACCATGATGCTGGGAAGACCCTCTCTGCTTGGAAAAAGTATCCCACTTCATGGCTGACAGTTCAGGCCTCCTTAGCTCAACTCTACTTGTTCTTTCCAAAAAAGCTCTTTCATTCAAATTTGACAAACTAATTACTGCTACCATTTGGCTTTGAATGACTCAATTATGGCTGCAGTCACTTGGTTTAGTAATTACTGAAATTATGGTTTGGGCCCAAGTCCAGTTCTCTTTGCTCTCTTCCCCATGGAAGCAGGGAGAAGCACTTTTATAGGAAAATAGATGGTGATTCAGGAGCGAGGTTGTAACTATAATTTTAATGATCTCAGTCAATGGGAGAATAAAATTGAACAGCCTGGCTTGAGAATAGGGCTAATTTTTTTCTCTTACTCTTTAAGAAACCTGGTACCCTGAAACTATAGGCTTGGTTTCCATGGATAATCCTTGTCTCTGCATGGATGAGGCTAAAAAACTCGTTTTTCCCCATACACCCATGTTAAACTTGTTAGAATTTACTATAAGCTGATGGTTAATTCATGGTATTTTGGTTTAACCAGAACAAAGATTCTAAGTTCTTAATACCTCCTTCCCAGGTTGGTTTTGGAGAGAAGAAAGCCTTGGGGAGGCATACAGATTTTAGAGATTCTAAGGATAGAGTTTTTTTTGATTTGAAGGCTTTATCACAATTTTATTACTGAAATTGCTCAGTATACAGGACATAATGTTCAGTCAGGTGAAGAACATTGTCAGGTTTCAAATTCTGGCTCCATTATTTTTGTCCTGTGTAATCTTGGCTACGTCACTTAATATCAGTAATCTTCATTTCCTCATCAATAAGTGGGGATTAATATGAGATGCTTCCTTTATAGGGTATTCGTGAGAATCAAATGAAGGACCAAAAAAGAAAAAAAGAAAGAAACAAAAACAAATACAACAAATAGAAAACAATTAAAAACATGGTAGACATTAAAGGTAGACATCATTATTTTAAATCTGAAGGGTCTAAACACACCAACAAAAGACAGATATTGTGAGAATGGGTGAGAAAAAACAAGACCCAGCTATATGTTGTCCACAATAAATTCATTCTAAATATAAAGACTTAGACCAAAAGTAAAGAGATGAAGAATGTTATACCAAACTAATGCTACTCAGAATAAAGCTGAAGAAGCTAGTAAATTTTCAAAAAAAGCAGACCTAAGAAAGGAAAAATTTTCAGAGATAAAGAAGGACATTACATAATGATAAAAGGATTAGTTCTCAGAGGAGTTTGGGAAGATGGCAGAGTAGAAGTACCCTGAGCTCACCTTGTCCCACATTTACAACGAGATATCATCCACATCCAACTCAACAAACCAGAGAATAATCTGAAGACTGGCAGAACAAACTCCACAACTAAATATAGAGAGAAAGCTGCGCCTGAAATGTTAGGAAGGCTGGAAAGGCTGAATGAGGTTCCTAACAGAAGGAAAGGAGCAGCATGCAGGAAAAGGGCAGAGAAATGGGCCCTTGCACCAGGGAGCTCACACAAGGAAGACTAATCCCTATGACTTTAGGCTTTCAAACCGAGGGGCTGAATTCCTTGAGTTTGTAAAAGCGTGGAACTTGGAGCCTGGAGCTTTAAAATTCAGCTGACTTAGCACTGGGTGAGCCTGGCCAGTGAGTAATCTCTGGTTCACTGCCCTTAAAGAGACAGCAGCCTACATAAACACCATAGTTCACAAAACACTGGGGGCGAAAGGGAGGCAGATCTTTTCGTACTGATTTCTGAGCATGTTGAGGGACTTCTTTGAAAACAAGGGAGCTGCCAGGTGCCATTTTCCTTGCTCACCCCCAGCATAAACACAGAGCCACCTGTGGGAGGTGGGGCTGCACAAAAACTTGTAGCCTTGGCCCAGGGCTCAGGACAAGTTTTGTTAAGTCGTTGAATGCCCCACCCACATGCCAGGTGCACAGCTGTCAGCGGGGCCCTGCCTAGCTGCAGCAAGGTGTCCAGCCACAGGCCCCAGTCACTGTTGTGTGCCACACCCAGCAGCTGGATGTACGGCTGTTGAAGTGCACAGCACACAGCAGTTGTGCTGTGCCTAGCCGCCCAGCCCCAGCCACTGTTCCATGCTGGGCTCAAATGCCAGGTGCGTAGCCGCCACTATCTACCATATCCCAGCCATGCCCCCCCGACCACCACCACCATGGTATCCAGCCCCAGCTGCCACAGTATTTCAAGGGATATGGCATAAGACTAGTGGTCAAACACGAATTTGCTAACACCACCAACCCACTCCCCAGCTTCCCAGTGGACACAGCTCTTCAGAGCTGACTTGCCTGGGTCCCACTAACAGCCCAGAGAGTGAGCATAGCCCACAACAGGCAAAATCAGTACAGATGCCTACATTGAAAGGAAAAGTTACTTGGCCACAACAGCAGAGTGTAAGAAATGCACATAGGAAACTCTCCCGAAGGGCCAGATTTTGGTGAGCAGGGGACACTGCCCTGCAGGACACTCCAGGGCCTCCTCTTCATAAATTCACTACTTTCAAGATCAGAAGACATAGCTGACTTTCTTAATACACAGAAAGAGACACAGAGAGCATACAAAATGAGGAAATAGAGAGATTTATGAAAATGAAAGGAAAGGACAAGGCCATGGCCAGAGAGCTAAGCAAGAGATATAAGTAATATGGCTAATAGAGAATGTAAAGCTATGATCATAAGGATACTCATGGGACTTGAAAAGGAGGAGAAGAACAAAGAGAGAAGGAATAATATAGTAGAGGTAAAGGGCTCAATAAATGACACGAAAAATGCACTAGTGGTTTGTTGAGGACTTTTGCATCTAAGTTCCCCAGGGATATGGGCCTGTAGTTCTCTTTTTTACTAGAGTCTTTATCCAGTTTTGGTATCAGACTAATGCTGGCCTAAGGATTTGGAAGTTTTTCTTCCTTTTCTATTTTTTGGAATAGGTTTGAGAAGAGTAAGTTTATCTCTTTTTTCCATTAATTTACCATTGATCCTTCTCACAAATGCATATACTACAACTTCTTGTTAGGATAACTACTTCTAGTTCCTGTGAGGAACACCCTATCTCAAAAGATAATAATTTTATACTACAAAGCAGTGGTTTTGAATATTGGGGCCAATTTTGCCTCCTGAGGGGACATTTGATAATGCCTTGAGACATTTTTGATTGTTGTACTTGGGTAAGAGGTGATACTAGCACCTACTGGATCAGGAGTTGTGCTTAATATTCTACAAAATAGAACAAAGAAATGTCTAGCTGCAGTAGTGTTTACATAGAGAAACTGCTCAGAGCCATGGAACTTAGAAAGAGCTAAATGAGTAACACTTCCAAGTAGCAAACTCGGGATTCATGTGGCAAAATAAAGGATCTTGCTTTCTCATGATCAGATTAATTGTGCAGCATTGCAGGGGAGCAAAACTTGCCACCCCAAAATGTGTCTCTTTGGCATATGAATGATTTTAGGCTGATTATTTTTAAGGAATGGAGGACTCAAGATTTTTTTTTTTTACTCTCTCCTAACACTTGAAAGAATTTACATAAAGGACCTATTCCAGGAGGAGAGCTATCACCAGAGATAATTACAATAGAGATAATTATAGTATAATGTGAACTAGGTATGCTAGACAGGAAGGAACCTAGCAAGGCATATTTTGACCGAAATCCTCTCTATATCTCCCCAAATATTTGTTTACTAAACATTTATTCTTCCCATTCTTTCTGTGAATCGTATTCCTTCACTTTGAAGCCCCTGACCCTTACCCTGTTTCCCCTATCCAGAATATATATACCCCATCTTGTCTATTTTTGGAATCACTCATAATCATGTCGGTCCCCTGAATGTACATTATTAAATTTGACTTTCTCCTGTTTTATCTATTTCATGTCAATTTAATTCTTAGAGCATCCAGAAGAACCTTAAAGGATAAAATAAAAAATTTTCCTCTGCAACAGCATTGTCTGGCCATTGCCAATTTAAGATCTTCCTCGATCTAAAATACTCTCACTTTTGATGCCAATGCATCTCTTTCCCAACAACTTCTTCCTTTATAAGCTGCTTCAGAATTTTCAGTATGTATTTAGAACTGAAGAAGTAAAAATAAGAAGGAAAAAAAGGAGACATTGATGGGAGAAAAAAATGGAGACGTAGACTAAAATATAGAAACTTGAATAACTCTCTCTCTCTCTTATATTCTTCCTTCTTCCTTTGCTCCCTCTCATCCTTCCTTTAGTTCTCTCTTCCTTTCAAAAGATACTTTTTTTTTTTTTTTACTCTGCTAAGTATGGTATATAGATGAGATTACCTTCTGATGGCACTTTATTTCTAATAAGCATTGTATTTTACAAAGTACTTTTTACATTTATTATCTCATTTGAGTCTTTCTATAAACCTCATTTTATAGGTAAGTAATCCAAGACCCAGGGAGTGTATGTGAACTTGCCAAGGGTAATAGCAGAATGAGAACTCATTTCTTTACTGTTCTTTCATCTGTGCAATGCTGACATAGGTTTGAGGATTATGAGGATATGAGGTTCTGTACTGCCATATACTTATGAGAAATGGTATTTATTTTGGATTACAATATCACATAAAACACATGCTTTTTAAAAGGTGATGTACTGTCTTGAGGATCTGTAATGAAACTGACTCAAAATAACACTAAAATGAGGGTTCTGTTGAAGTGCTATTAGGTATCAAGATTAACATAGAGTAGCTCATTAAACCCCCCATATATCTACAAAGTTAAATTGTTTTTATCCTAGATGTGAGAGAAGTTGAATAATCTTAGTACACAAGACTAAATGTGAAAATAGTATAACAGTAAGAAAAAAAAGATTCCTTTTGCGTGACCTTCCAGTTATGTTGTCTATATTAACTGATATTTAACTATAATGAATAAAGGTCTCCCCCAATAATACACTTTAATAATTTTGGGCCCAAAATTTTATACACAAACAACCAAAATGTTTGTTAATCACCTTACATACATGCTAATAGTTTATTCACATCTTGTATTTAAAGGGAAAGGGGCAACTTTTTGACTAAATAATTTAAATCCAAATATTAATACTAGATTGGTAACTATTCTTTTGAAGAATGTATTCATTAGGAAAACCTACGTTCTGCTTGCTACTGCTACTGCTCTCTTCTGAGTCAGACCACTTGTTACAATGTTGGCTCTGATTAGAAAATCTATGAGAAAATTAAAGAATTCTTGGCAACCTCAAAGTCATGGATCTGAATCCTATTTTATGCAGGTCTTGCATCTTAACATAAGTTGGTACATTGCTGGGAAATATAAGATGCCAAACTCTATGGAAACTTGGAATTTTCTCTCTCCAGTCCACAGCAGAACTTGTCTAGTATTCTAAATTCTGTCTCTAAGGTAAACAAAATAGCAGCTAAGTCTCAAATGAGTGTGGACAACTCCAGACCTCTAGGAGGTAAATATGCTAAATAATGTAATTTCTGTTATTTTTGTTTTTCAAGATGAATGAAGACTTAGTGAAAGTATTACCTTTGGAAAGCATAGCTTGAAGCCCCATGAGAAAGGATGACAGTTATACACAATCTTTGTACTCACTTTATTTTCTGATTCTCTTAGGAGCCAACTTTTGCTCCCTGTTTGTCTATGGATTCATGCTTATAATGGTTTATTTCTTGTTTGTTAGCAATTTTTGATTGTGAATTCAAGGGAAATCTGTCCTGAGGCCTGGGTTTAAGTTCTGCTTCTACAGGGATAATGTATTTTTGCTTCTGTCAAAATTGGGTTGGGTCACTATCAACTTCAAAATAAATTATCCTTTTGAGGTTTTTAGGAAAACCAACTGAATTTACTCTGCAGACATATTAATTGTTTCTGGTTACACAATCTCAGATAAGATTTCCTGTTAACTCTTGTGTGGGTGCTTTCCCCCCCTCCAATTCACCTTTTCCGTGAGAATGTAGACATTCAGGTATATAGACTTATACAGAGGCTTCCTGTTAGACATTCACCTTTGGACAGAGTCTCTTGTCTCCTGTCATTTGTAGCCATCAAGGCCGACTATCAGAATTGAATATTGGGTACCTAAGTGGTGTCAGAGCTCACTTCCCTCACTGGATCCTATTTCATTTTTTTTCCTCTCAGAATTTTACTGATT
>PITA01013354.1:0-57872 GCA_004023965.1 Spilogale gracilis | reverse complement strand
GAAATAAGCCAAGAAGAGAAAGTCAAGTATCGCATGGTCTCACTTACTTGCGGTGCATGAGGGGCAAACTGGAGGACAGTGGCAGAAGGAAAGCAAATGGGAACCAGGGTAATCTAGGGAGGGAAACGAAACAACAGAGACTTTGAACACAGAAACAAACTGAGGGACTTGGAGGGAGGGGGGTGGAGGGATGGGAGAGTCTGGTGGTGGGTACTGGGGACACCTAAAGCATGGAGCACTGGGTGTGGGGAATGGGGAATGAATCTTGAAACACTGGAAAAAAAAATTTTAGTAACAATAAAAAAAAAAAACCAAAAAGAACCAAAAAAACCAAAAAAAACCCCAAAGTATGTAAATGATAATATTGACCCTAAATAAATAGGAGCTAAGAAAAAAAAAAAATAGAAAAGCAAGTTCCATGGACTGGTTAAAGGAGAAGAATTTCATTATTTATTTATTTATTTTTAAATTCTTATTTATTTATTCATTCATTCATTCATTCATTCATTCATTTATTTATTTATTTAATATTTTATTTATTTGACAGAGAGAAACACAGCCAGAGAGGGAACACAAGCAGGGGAGTGAGAGAGGGAGAAGCAGGCTTCCTGCTGAGCAGGGAGCCGGATGTGGGACTCGATCCTGGGTCTCCGGGATCAGGACCTGAGCTGAAGGCAGTTGCCCAACCAACTGAGCCACCCAGGTGCCCCAAGGAGAAGAATTTCAATGTTTTCTTCTGTCTGTATCCTCTTTAGAACTGCTCCTTGGCCCTGACTGTTATTTTCACTACCCTCAATTCTGTTTGAAACCTGCATACAGTAGCTTTTCAGAAGCCTGCTTTTCCACCTGTCTAGATGTTTCCCTAATAATGAAGCTAAACTGGTGTGCCTTTATCTGCTTTAGTTTTATTGCAAGTGTCTTTCAGCTTCCTTATTCTTTGAGCTCTTATTTTTATTTCCTGGGGAAACCAACCTGATTATTTCCAACCTTTTACAGAACAGTATTTGTGACTCATGGTTTCCATTCTTCTCCTTTTGTATCAAACAAATACAAACAGAGTCATTTTAAAATATCTGCTCTACTCACCAATTTTGATTATGCTTTTATCATATGCTGTTTATTTAATAGAAGGAGGAGATATAGCTCTGGGATATTTTGATAATGGGTTTTCAGTTCTCTAAACAATTGGTAGGGTTCAAGGGTTTTTTTTTGTCATGTCTATAATTTTCTATTTCCGTCCAAATCATGGTTCTACATATATTCAAATCATGGCTCTACCATTTACTCTCTGGGACACAGGCACTGGAATTAAACACCTGTGGGTTTCAATGTTACCAGCTGTGTCTTACTAGCTGTGTGATACTGGGCAAGTTATTATAACATTTCAGAGTCTTAGTCTCCTCATTACTATAATTCTGGTAAAATCATTGGCTGAGGATCAAATGAGTTATATCTAAAGCTCTCGGCATTTTGTTTTGTGCCTAAGTACTTAAGAATGTTTTGACTACTGCAATTACTAGTAATTCTTTTTCCTTAATCACTCTAACAATCCCTTGCCTTATATGAAGAAAGCAAGTATTTCAACACTTGCTTGTTAGACTTATTGTAATGAATAATAAAATTATATATAAGTATATCTATAGTTTATCTTTAATAAATGTTAGGTCTCTTCCTGCTCCATCCCTTCTTGAAATATTCTGCAGATGCAATGTTCAGCTAAATTCTTGTCATATTTTTACAAAAATTCACTTCAATATAGCTTCCCTTGGACATTCCATAAGGTGTAAGATGTTTCTTAAAAACACTGATTTCCAATTGCAGAAATTGGTGCAGACAAACCAACTGAATCAGAATCTCAGGGTGGATACTTTTGCATTTTAAAAAGCTTCTCAGGGGGGTCTGATGCACTTCAAAGCATAGAACCCTCCCAAGGCTGAGAAGTTATAAAGAAAATGTGAAGAGAGGAAATCTATAAGTGTATATAATATAGTAGATTAAGACATACAAGTATGAAATAATTAACAATAGAAGGCAGTAAAGTGCTAAAAATACAGATTATAAAATTTTAATGAAATGTCTTATCTAGCATCCTTGACCTATTAAGGAACAAGAACATTAAAAGGTAATGTGTACTTATTGACATCTGTCAATAATTTAACCCTGAATAGTATAGCAGTCATCCTAGGAAAAATTACTGCATACTGCCCCCTCTGTAGGTTACAATGACTTCAAGTCGTATGGTGAATAATGGGTTGCTCCATTTACTAAGGTTACCTATCTATCTATCTATCATCTATCATCTATCTATCTATCTATCTATCTATCTATCTATCTATGTATCTATCTATTATTATCATCCATATATCATCATCATCTATTAAAAGGAATGGCTGGCACAGAGGACTATGACCCCAAATTCTTCATAACAAGAAGGCTATTTTCAACGCTTGCTTTTAATGCTCATCAGTCAGCATCATCCTATATCTGTGGGAAATTTTTTCTTCCTTCAGTCTAAAATGGCTTTTTCCCAGCACTCTTGCACATTAATTTTCTAAGTATACAGTAAGCTCAAATTGGCTATGTTGGATATTTGTTGTTATGTTGGATATTTATGCAGAGACTCTGGCTCTTGAAATGCAATGCAAATATATATTTCTAGAAAATCAAATGGCCAAATTGTAAAATTAGTAATCCATGAATTCTTCATGTGTATATCTATCTTATCATAATTGTCACAAGTAACTATGCTAGGTAGTTTAAAAAAGTGTGTAGCTTGGGGCGCCTGGGTGGCTCAGTTGGTTGAGCAACTGCCTTCGGCTCAGGTCATGATTCTGGAGACCGGGATCGAGTCCCACATCGGGCTCCCTGCTCAGCAGGAAGCCTGCTTCTCCCTCTCTCAGTCCCCCTGCTTGTGTTCCCTCTCTGGCTGTGTTTCTCTCTGTCAAATAAATAAAAATCTTTAAAAAAAAAAAAGTGTGTAGCTTAAAGTAGGTCAATAAAAGATGGTTAATACATACTTTTCAAGTTAAAATAATTTGAGAAAGATACAGACTGCTTGCAAGGATTCTAGGGTTTTGACTTCATTTCATCTCTATGGAATATCCAGTATTTGACCAAGTTTTGACCAACTATACAAAGCAGGATGGTAGAATAGATAGGACTTAAGATTTTCATTAGATGATATGGTTATGGCCCTGCTTCTATTAATTATTAGTCATGTTATTTTGGTGTGAGAATCCTTCATTTGGCAATTAAAGTTATTATTAGTAGATACCTAAAATAGTCCAGAAATTTTCTTGTTTATTGGCCTTATGTCATTTAATCCTCATATTAAGCATAGTGCCATCCTCCCTATTCTATTGAAGAGCAAATTGAGATTCAAAGACTTGTGCAATTTTCTCAGTTAGACATCTGGTGGGTAACACTCAGAAGATAAACTCCAGTTTACCTGTATCCATGGCCTGTAGAATTAACCACTGTGAAATACTGCCTTTCAAAAATGTATGGAATGAGGAAAATATATATCATATATTTTCTTTTAGAATTTGCAATACCTGTTATAAATGTGTTATAAATGTTATTGTTAACAGGGTAGGTAAGGAAGCGCTTCTTTCTTTCTTTTCTTTCTTTCTTTCTTTTTTTTACTTTTCAAATAAAGGGAACTTAGAGGATGAATCAGCTTGGTAACAACTCCAAAACTTAATAACCTAGTCTTTCTTTAGCTCATAATTTTGTGGGTCACTGCATTTGGGCTAGGTTCAGCTGGACAGTTCTTCTGGACACACACATAAGAGCAAGGTGGTTGTGCTTCTGGGAATTAGCTGGGAAATCACATAGGGGCAGAGATAAGAAGTTTCAGCTGTCAGTGGCACTTTTATTTCTTTTAGGTATTTATTTCTTTTAAATCCTTGCTCTATTATATCTTCTGACTTGTTTCCTAATACTGGTTCTCTTTGTAAAAAGGTATGTGTGCATATGTGTGTGTGTGTGTGAGAGAGAGAGAGAGAGAGAGAGAGAGAGAGAGAGAGGAAGAGAGAGAGAGAGAGAGAGAGAGAGAGAGAGAGAGAGAGAGAGACACCAGAATATATTTTTCTCATCATGAAGGAGGCCAGCTAAGGCTTATTCTCATTGCACCAGGGTAAGGTTTTAAATTAGAGAGCAGACAGAAGTATGCAAGACCTTTTGAAGCCAAGGCTTTAAACTGGTATGACATCACTTCCACCTTATTCTGCTGACAAAGGCAAATTACAAAACCAGTGCAGAATCAGCAGTTGGAGAAACAGACTTGATGGGAGAAGATGTGAAGTCACATTTTAAAGGGGGCGTATCTACAGGGGGATGGGAAATTGTGGTCATGATTTTTTTAATCTGCAGAGGAATTTTATACAAAGTCCATAAATATATTGCTATTTGAAGGTGAATAATATTTTTAAAAATTCTTGTACTGAACTTTAAAAGAGTTAATATGTTCAACTGTTAAACTTTTCATGAGTATGTCCTTCTGACAGTCACAATGTGGCTTAATGAGATCAATCCACATTTCTGGTGGAGTCTGTAGCCCTTCTGTGATGCTGACTGGAGGGCATAAAGGAAGCAGCAGAGAAGGGGCTTCTCTGCCAGGGGTAACATCCAGGTGGTCTTTTAAATCCTTGCTCAACACAGATCAACAAAGGAAACCACAACTGTTTTTTCCACCTCAGTTTTCCTTTGCTATCTTTCAAAGATTTGCTTTCTTTTCATTTTTATCTGTCTTTTACAGGAGCATCAGGGAGTTAGTTAGCTGGAGGGGTTTTCTGTTCTCTCCTATCTTATATAATGAAGCCTAGATATTTGTCTTAGGATCTTCCTATATTGACCAGAAAAAAAGAGACGGAGAGAGAGACTGTATTTCATTTACTACTTTGTTTATCAATTCTCCATTGGTATGCACATCTCTTCCCCTTATCTTTCCACTTTCTGGTTTTTCAAACTTATCTAAATGTTCTCTAGTTTCACATCTAATCCTTTATGAATCACAAAAAAAGTCTGAATTCTTCTAAAAGATGATCCCCTTGACAATGTGATTATATCTAAATAACTTACATAACCTTAGCCTCAAATTGATTCATTAGACCTTTGTTTTCTCATTTTTCCTCCATGAGTCCTTTGCAACATTTCCCCCACTCCCTTCCTTTGGTTTCTCTGTAGATCCCTCATAATATAAATTTAATATTGTCAAGCTAAAGACTTCCATTATTGATTTCTGCCATCTGTATGAGTTATCTTTCTGGAAGTCGTGTAATTTAATGTGACTATTTCCTCCATTTAAATTAAAAGGGATAATTTATGTAAAACATTTTGCACATAGTAAGAACTCAGTAAATGTTATCTATTATTATGAATACTACTGTTACTACACTTACTATTGCTAATTTATTTTAAAGCAAACCATATGCCTTTTTCTCCCTATTGAATTTACATTAAGCTATATAAGGAACCATCTAGATAATATGAGAATGCATGTTATAATTTGAATATAATTTTTCTTTGGAGATTTTCTGGCAGTTGAAAGTTACTATCACTTATTTTAAGAAATGCCTTAGTGATTGATAATAGTGCTAAACTAGAATCATTCCCCCAGCAGTTAGGCTTTACGTGTGTGTGTGTGTGTGTGTGTGTGTGTTAGTAAAAGTAAATTTCTGTTGTCATAAGGTGGGTCCATAGAGCTGTTCCTGAGGTTATTACTATACAAGTACTGACATACTGTTACTAAATTTCTTATGAATGGATACATATTTTCTTACATTAGTTTCCAGACATCAGTAACCTTTCAGACACTTTAAAGTTATTTACTTTGTTTAATTATCTACTGTCATAAGGGATAAGTATTCTCTTACAGAACTGTTTATATTTAACTGCCCACCCTACAGTCCTGTATATTGCAAAAACTTGCTCATATGGGAATTCATAACTCACAATTTTTAAATCGCTGTGTCAATATCAGTATCTGTTTTTCAAAGAAACTTCCTCCTACATACAGCCTGATGTTTTACCTACTCCATGGATTTCACTCCTTTCAAGCTACACCTGTGGAATTGAATCTCTCTTTCTCTCTCAACATACACACAGACACAGAAAGACACACTCTATTTGGTGGCATGAACTGATACGGGTTGAACTGTGCCCAGCACCATCTCATTCCCTCCCCCCAAAAAACAGAACAGAAAGATTTTGGAGTCCTAGCCTCCAGTGCCTCAGGATGTGACCTTATTTTGGAGATAGGGTCTTTACAGAGGTGATCAAGTCAAAATGAAGTCATTAAGGCGGGACCTAATCCATAAGGACAGTGTTCTTATATAAAAAGGAATACTTGGACACAGACATGCATAAAGGGAAAATGATTTGAAGAGACATAGGGATAAGAGGGCCATCTGCAAGCCAAGGAGAGAGGCCTGGACCGGTCCAATTCTCACAGCCTTCAGAAGGAACCAACTCTGACCACACCTTAATTTCTACCTTCTACCTCCAGAACTGTGAGATCATAAATTTCTGCTTTTTAAACAGTCTAGTTTGTGGCACTTTGTTATGGCAGCTCTAACAAACTCATACAAGGCCCAATAAAAATTTGAGAGGGAGAAATTGGCTAATTAGATAATTGCTTTGGTACTTGGATATCTGTAGCTTTCCTCTGCTGCTTCTGATAAAGAGACCTGAATTTTCACTTGCTAGAGCATGATGTTCCTGGAATAAACTTTTTAAACTTGTTTTTGTTTTATATAACCATGATGTGGAGACTGGAGACCTACATTTGACTGGAAAGAGCAAGCCAGAGCCATGGGTAAGACGCAAGAAACAAGACTCACTTGTCACCTGTAAGTAGACCTCTCTCCCCCATCAGCTGTCATTAAGAAAAGGAAAAAAAAAGGGGGGGGGGATTGGTCTTAGAGATGCTCTCTCAGTTGTTGGAAGGGGTGGGGCAGTGGGAAGAGAAAGGGTGTGGAGTGTAAATAAGGCAGGCAGAAGCTCCAGAGAGGGTGGGGATAGAGCTTCACCGAAGAAAAATATGTGAACCTGGTTGGTACAAGAGAGCTTCCCCAGACCCACCCAGTCACCCATCCTCCCTTTCCTGAACTCCGTGCTCTGGCGCTGGTGGTTGACGGCGAGGGGTGCGGAAGGGACAGCTCTAGCAGCGTCTGCTTTCGGGGAAGAAACAAAACCTTCAGGTCCAGGTCGGAGCCGGTGACTTCCCCTTCAAGTGGGTGAGCTCTCCTGACCTCCGGTCAGCTCCGCAGTGGTCGCGGCGAGCGGCTGGGCCATCTGCAGGCGGGGTCTCGGAGCTCCGGCTGGACTCGCCCCGAGCTCCATGGTTTGCCCGGCCCTGCGCGATGGTGACTCTGGGGGCCGAGGTTGGCGCGGGGCGAGCCCACGGCTCTCAGAATGAAGGCGGGGAGCGCGGCCGGCGGCGGGCGGGGGCTGGCTCAGCGACCCCAGCGCCGCGGGAAGCGGCTCAACCACTCGAACCCGGAAAACGCCAACAAGTAGTTTCTGGTTGGAGAAGGGCGGCTCGGCTGGGTGTCAGGACTCAGTCCGGCTGCTCGGAGAACCTCGTCCGCTCGGAAATCAAAGCAGAACCACTTTTCTGTCGGTCTCGTTAAGGTATCTGGGGGCGGGAGGGAAAGGGGGTAATGATTTGCTGGGAAGGGCATGCTGACCCTGCAGGCAGGCATCCCTCCCACCGTTCCGCAATAGGAATGTAGAGGTGAAGTCCTGGGGAGAGGTGGCTGGGAGACTGGAAACGGGGACACTGTCAGCTCAGGGATCCAGGGGGTGTGCCTCCCGCGGCTCTTCCCAGGGCCTCGCCCCTCCTAGAAAGCAACCCCCACACCCCGCAAACCCCAGGCATTTGTTTTTCTAGGGAAGGGGGATGGGGTGGAATGCGTTCGCGTTCTCAAAAATGGAACCTAGTTAGTGGTTTCCTTTCCCAAGTAATAATAGTATTAACAAAAACAACCACAGTAATAATATGAAAAAGAAATTGGATCAGGAAATTAGTCACAGGTCTCCTTGGTGAAAGGCAACAGCAAAGGGAGGGTTTTTTTGCTTTGACTTCTGCGTTCAGTCTTTTTGCCGGGTGCGTGAGGGAGAGTGGAAGTGAACCGAGAACGGCGCACGCGAAGGGCACTCCCTGAGTCCCAGGGCGCTGCGAGCCGTCCGGAGTACCGGGGGTACGCGTGGAATGGGGGTCTCCGCCTGGTCTGGGAGCTCTTCCCCAACACTGCTAAGTTGCCTCAGAGGAGAAACTCCTTGCCTAAGGGAACTACCTCCAGGCCGGGGAAGGTGGAGAGAGCGTTTTGGGGAGGGAAGGAGAAGGGTCAGGGCAGGGGGAGAGTAAGGAGCAACAGAGGGGGAGGAAGGGTTTAGGAGGGAGAGAGAAGGGGTTTGGGGAGAGGAGGAGAGTGGGGGTTCGGGCCTAGAAGTAGGTTTAATGTGAGGCGGTGAAATGATAAAGTAGGGGAGATCAGAGCAGGGAGAGAAAGGTGTGAGGCAGGGAAGAAGGTGTCCTGGAAGGTCAGGGAGGCTGGAACCACCTCCTTGGTTTTCCGGAAGCCTGGGTGCTGCTTGAGGCGGGGACAAGGTTAGGCACGCACCTCCTCCTGGGAGGGTTAGTTGCCCCTCGCTCGCCTCCAACCGTGCATCCTGGGACTCGGGCTCGGCGTGGGGGTGGGGGTCATGGTGCGGCTCTGACCGCGAGATCTTTAACTTGGCGCTGTGTTCGCCTCCCCTCAGTCATGTCTGAGCCACAGAGATGGGCAAGATCGAGAACAACGAGAGGGTGATCCTCAATGTCGGGGGCACTCGGCACGAAACCTACCGCAGCACCCTCAAGACCCTGCCTGGGACGCGCCTGGCCCTTCTCGCCGCCTCCGAGCCCCAGGGCGACTGCCTGACGGCGCCGGGCGACAAGCTGCAGCCGTCGCCCCCTTCGCTCTCGCCGCCGCCACGACCGCCCCCGCTGTCCCCCGGGCCGGGCGGCTGCTTTGAGGGCGGCGCGGGCAACTGCAGCCCCCGGGGCGGCGGCGGCGACCACCCCGGGGGCGGCCGCGAGTTCTTCTTCGACCGGCACCCAGGCGTCTTTGCCTATGTGCTCAACTACTACCGCACCGGCAAGCTGCACTGCCCCGCCGACGTGTGCGGGCCGCTCTTTGAGGAGGAGCTGGCCTTCTGGGGCATCGACGAGACGGACGTGGAGCCCTGCTGCTGGATGACCTACCGGCAACACCGTGACGCCGAGGAGGCACTCGACATCTTCGAGACCCCCGACCTCATCGGCGGCGACCCTGGCGACGATGAGGACCTGGCGGCCAAGAGGCTGGGCATCGAGGACGCAGCGGGCCTGGGGGGCCCCGACGGCAAGTCTGGCCGCTGGAGGAGGCTGCAGCCCCGCATGTGGGCCCTCTTTGAGGATCCCTACTCGTCCAGAGCCGCCAGGGTAAGGCCAGAACCGCCCCCTTTCCTGCTGCTCCAGTTCCTCCAACTCCTTCCCTAACTTTCTGTTCTTTTCCACCAGCGGCCTCTGGGACTCAGGAGGGAATGGGAGGGAGACGAGAACAGGGCTCTTTAAGGATGTGACTGGTGTCAGGTAAACTCAAGCACCCTGGCGGTCATCCTCCCCCTCCATCCCCTTCGTACTGCACATCTCCTCCTCAACTCAAAGATTTACTTTAGCAGATAAATGGCAGCTAAAGGGCAAATGTCGACCTCTCTGTGGAAGTCTGTCTGGAACCTTGTCCTGAAACTGGTATCGTGCTTCCACTTGATTTTTTTTTTTTTTCCTGACTCGTTTGTTCCAACTCTTCCTTTAGTTTGGATGTTTCTTCAGGCCTTCGGGTCATCACGATTTGACATTTTCAGTGAGGCCTGACACTCCCTTACATCTGACTCAAAGCAGTGGCTCCAACTAGGGATCTAATCTGAAGACAGAGATAGGGAAATGGAATAGGTGGCTGGGTGGGGAAATGGTATGCCTCCTGCGGGGTGGGGCTTTTGGGAAGAGAATATCCCCAGTGCTGAGTACTGTTTGGGCCTGTTTCCTTCTAAAGGAGAAGAATGCTGACTTGTTTGTACTAGTGACTTGACCAGAGAGCCCACCTGCACATTGAATTGTGGAGTCTGGTCCTTTTCCCCTTAGGCTTTATCTATGTTTCTTACGAGTCACCTTGGTGATGCTTGTTTTGTCGGATAGCCTAATCTGGGTAGTTGAGATTGTTGCAAACTTTATTTTACTCTTTAGAGTGTGACTCCATCCTCCATTTTTCTTTTCAGTTTCTAGCTTGAATGACAGAGTTTAAATTTAGTCCTTGACATTCCCAATTAATTCTTCAGAATCTCATGAAAGGACTGTAAAATTTACCAATAATAGTTTCTCCAGTGTAAAGGAAATAAAAGAAATATAAATAAACAAAAATTATACAGTATGCGAATTATTTTTAATTATACACGAGAATGGAATAGTGTATTTAGTTAAATCTTTGCGACTGCATGTGTCTGGCTTGCTTCTGACACCCAGAAAAAATATCCCCTTGGCAGCCTCACTTTGGCTCCATCCTCATTATTGTCTTTTCTGTATGTCAGAAGTCTCTGCATCTGAGATATTATGCAGCTGTCAATATAATAACTTTTCAGAAGATGTGTTCCTGATACCACTTTATAAGTCTGAGGATATGTTTTATTTTCAGTTTGAAATAGAATGTGAAAGAGACAATTTCAAGCATTGCTCTCCACTGGATCTGGCAAATAAATGCATACATAAATTTTAGTATGTCCACATTATGGTATTCAAATATAGAATCAATAACTTCAACTCTGCTATCTTCCTTTTAAGACTATTTTATAAGTTCAACACCTGGTGAGATGAAATGCCCTGCCTAAGACGAATTAAGGTCATCAGGGACAAAACCCATATTTTCTGCTACTTGTAGGCAGTGGATCTCAGAATTGAACTGCCTCAGAACATCAGCCTCCGCCCGTCCGCCCTCCCCCACCTGAGGGCTTGTTATACTACTGGATGCTGGGCCTCCACCCAAGGTTACTGATTCCACAGGTCTCAAGTGGAGCCAGAGAACTGGCATTTCAGACAGGCTCTCAGGTGCTGCTGCTGCTAGTCTGGGAGCCACATTTTGAGAAATGGTTTGTAGGGATTGTTGGGCTGAGTGTATGGATTGTTGTTGTTGCTGGTTTTTAAAAAAATCCTTGTTCTAAATAAAAGCATCTAATATACGGGAAAAAATATGAATTGGTCTTTGGTGATGCTAGTTTAGTCTGAACTAAAGCAAAAACAAAAAACAAGTGCATAGTTACTTAAGTCTAATCACAGACTCATGACCATTACATCCATGTTTTTTTCAGTTCCAGCTGAGTACCACAGTGCTCTTTCCATTTGGTGGCAAAAAAGATAAACTGGAGTTGTTTTCGGACTCCTCATGTGCTTCCCCCCCTGCCCCATTCATTGCATGCTATACAAGAGAGAATATTTTATTATCTTTCCTCATGATAACATAATGTCTTTTATTGTAGGCTAGATTGCATAGCAAAAACTCTTAAGATGGTATTCAATTTTTATTATTGTTATGAAAATTGATTTTATTGATTATTGGTCCAAGGGCAGACTATTAACTTGAAAACAGTTTTAAAAAATCTTACTAAGATTTCACTCTAACAATATTAAGTGTTTGATATGCATCCATTTCAGGTGAGGAAAGAACACAGATATATTAGAGATGAACACAAGGTCAAAGAGCCATTACAGGCAGAATCAGCTCAGAATCACAGACCTAGAAAATTTCCTTGAGGTCACTTCATGAAGACCCTTTGTTTTATAGATGAGGAAAATGAGGACTGCAGATGCTAAGTGATGGCCAAGGTCATACAGCAAGTTAATAACAGATTCAAAATTATGCTGGAGGTCTCATGACATCCTCCCCAGGCCCTTTTACCACAACCACTGATTATAACTGACTGGCTTATGAAATCTCTGCAGATCATGTTGCTCTTGAAATTTAATGTAGCATAAAACAATTTCTAGAATTCTAACTTTGAAAGGTCATCTATGATTTTTTAAAAAATATATGTATTCCAGGACTTTGGTAGAATTTTTACACTGTACCACCCAACATTAGAGTGAAAATATGAAATTCAAATTGACTTCTTGAACCCTGTTTGAACTTTGCATTTTTATTGACCAGTCGATTTTTTGTAATGTTTTCTTTCTTTCAGACTGGCTAACATTTCTGGGACTTGTCTTCGGGAAATCCCTTTTCAAATTATTAGGGGTTGCCTAAAAAAGTAGTCAGAAGTTGCCATTCTACTTAGATATGATTTAATATTTTTATATGAACCCTTTTAGTTCAGGTGATGGCTTTACTTAATGTTATCTAACTAGTTTGATAAATGGAATTACATTGGAAACTCAAAGGTGAGATTTTATTTTGCATGGACATGATTCTAGAAGGCATAAATCAACTATCAAGTGGTTTGCTTCAGCTGTGGTCTTATTGCCACAAATCTCATTCTTTTTTTTTTTTTTTTTTTACAAGACTCATTATTAATAGAAGCTAATTATTTAACTTTTATAACCCCTCTACTTTTTTTACATTAGTTCATCTTTTATTAATATGCTTGAGATGAACATTTTTATCTCTCTGAATTCCTTTTTCAATTTGTTATACCTGTCATCACCGTCTTTATCTTTACCCAATATTAAGGAGATTAACTTAATTATATAGTAGAAGTGTTTTATTTCTACCTTCTATGATCTTAAGTGCCACACTGAAACAACAGTGATAAGAATTGGATAATTAATTTAATTTTATAACATTGTATTCTTGCTTTCTGTTTTGGTTGGCGTTTCCCTCTTCTATTGCTTTAAATTTATGATGTAAATACATTTTTAAAGTTCAAGTTAATGTGGTAAGTTTATATTTATACTTAAATGAATTCTTATTCTTAAGAGTAATATTCCAACATAGAAATTTATAAAATATCAAATATAAGTTGTCATGGAAACCTGTTCTGGAAAAATGAGATTAGGAAAGAAAAGGAGAGATTATGCCGTTGATGCCATTGAATGATATTTACAAATAGAAAAAATCAAGAATGCATAAATGTATCTGTGGAAGTGTTGTATCTTTGTACAACATTGTATCTTTCCAATTTAATATCTTAGTTTAAGAGGGAAATGAAGCTTGTATGTGCTTTCTTCAAACATTAGATCATAGGTAAGTAGACAGCTGCCAGGCAGAAATTCTTTTGACAGAACTTCTAGATTATTTAGAAGTTAAAAAACTAAGATAAGGGCAAAATACTAGAATCAAAATATTTTAAATAATTTGTTACAGTATTAAAGAGTGGAGAGCTGTTATAAGTTTCTCCTTATCTCTCTTCTTTTCACTTATTTTTTGGGGGGAGTGGAGGTGATTGAATCAGATTTAAAGGTAAAGACGGTTCTCCTTTACAGGGAGGCTCTTCCTTGGTGAACTGTATGTCTTTGGTTAGCTGATAGGACTTTTTTTTAATTTAAAAGAGCATTTTATTTTATTATTTATTTATTTATTATTATCTTTTAAAATATTTTATTTATTTGAGCAAGCGGGAGAGAGTGAGTGGGAAGGTGAGAGAAAGAATCTGAGATAGACTCCTTGCTGAGCACAGAGCCCTACACTGGGGCTCGATCCCATGACTCCAAGGTCATGTCCTGAGCTGAAACCAAGAGTCAGATCCTCAACCAACTGAGCCACTCAGGTGCCTCCAAACAGTAAAAAGAATCACTGCTGTGGAAACACATTTTAATGTTGACTTTTTGGTCCTTGGGTCTAGATCATTTTATATGGGTTCTCTGTATCTTCATCTAATGTACCATTATGTGAAGATCATCCTGAATCATACATGGGTTGTGATAGTGAATCTGTCAGTTTTTTAATCTTGAAAATATACACTTTATTAACATTTCAAATTGGTTTATTTCCACAACATTATTAAAATATACTCCTCAAAACTAATTTTAAAATACAGAATTGGATTCAGAATTGCATGTACTTAATTATGGACCATTTTTTTTTCTCTTCCTCAAGCCGCAAAACAGTTAAGAAATGATATAAATAATGGTTTGCTAGCTTTTTTAATTAAAAAATTTATAATAAAGTAAGGATAATTGAGTCATATTTTAAGAGTAAAGAAAAAAGTGTTTATTTTTTTGTAAGTATTGCTCCAATTCAAAGAATTATTGGCCAAATACAGCTTGCTCATGTAATATTACTGTTGGTTATTCGAATTTTTAGAATATTTATTTAGTTAGCAAATATTGGTTATGTAGTCACTCAGCTAGGGAAGTTATTGGGAATGCATGGAGAAGATATAGTCCTTTGTTCTCAATAAGCTCACCACCCTATATAAAATAAAACATTTCCTAAAAATATTATCTATTAAATTAAGAAATGCAAAAAATTCCAGAGATAAATTTTCCTCAAAAAACAAACAAAAAACTCAAATGGAAATATTGCATGACACGCTCATGAAAACATTCTATTTAGAAATGATAATGTTAAGATATTGTTGATCTTTATTTTATTATGAAAGTGTTAGGCTGTCTTAATCTTGATTTTTCTGTTTGTGAGGTGATATATAGGCTCTGTCTTGGCAATGTTATTGGAGAATGTGAGGAAGGCTGTGCTTATACAAAACAACCAAATTATTTAAGGTATGGTTAAGTGTCTTCATACCTTCCATTTTAATTAAAATTCATGGCCATTTGTATGGTAGTGCAAATCCAAACTTTGGACCCCTGAAAAAAGTCTGCTTTAAATAGTCTGGTGTTTTTGCATTTGCCCATATAAACATCTAAGTATCTTTTAATCCTTTCCAGGCCACTAATTGTACAGATCACAAATTAATTTAATTTTATGCTTGTATTCTGAGTATTGGATAGGTTCAGAGAGTACCTAATTCAATACATCATTAAAAGAATCAAGGAAGTTCATTAGAAAATTGTATTTTCAGTTGTGTATTTGATCACAAACTAGTTGATTTGATCCATTGCTGGGCAATAGGTATGCCAAAGGTGAACATAGTTGGGCAAGTCAGGAAAGATTTTTTTCTGTGATATTTTGTTAAGTGCTCATTTGTAGACTTGAGTTGCCAAAACTAATGAGGGTCAAGGAAATTCTCTGTCAAGAAGCTTATTTTCAAAGCAACTGAAAACAAGGAATGTATAGGCTTATAAGGAAATGTAGGTCAACTTTTCCCATTTGAAAATGTATATTATTATCATTTATTTTTACTACTACTCCAGAAAAAGTAAATGCAGTTCTCAGGTCTCATAACTTTTGAACTTCTAAGTCATATCCTCTTATCATAGTAACTTTTAAAAATATGTCTAAATGAAATGGTAAGGGCACTAATGGAATAATAAAAGATAAACACAGATCTCCAGAAGGAAATATATAGTGGCAGCATAGTGTAAACAATAACCATCAATATATTATACAAACTTAATTCAATTCTTTTTGAAATATGGTGGGTTTTTTTTAGAAGAGCAGTCTCTTCCCCACATATATGTATAAAAGAAGTGCTACCTATTCTGCTGTGTGTATTACATATATATAGTACTGCTTTAGAGGTTGAATGGTGGTGATTAATTTTAATATTATGTGGTCAGTTTCACAGAGAGTGACTAGAATGTGGGTGTTTGGGAGGAAGAGAGGGCAAGAAGTGAAAATATATGGAAGTAGCATTGGAAAAACTGTCTGGGGTGGGATATATGAGACCTACGCACTAACCTAGATTTCACAACCAGCTGTGTGACCTTGGAGAATTTACTTCATTTCCTTGAGTTTTGATTTCCTTTGATTTATTCTGAAAAAAAAAAGAAGAAGAAGAAGAAAATGGGGATGACACATTGGACTACCTAGTGTCCAAACTTCTTTCCAGCTCTTAGATTTTGAGATTTGGAGGAAAATAAGGATACTAATCACTAAAAAACCCTGGGGATAGGATGGGGAGGGAACAAAACGTCTACCCTCATTGTGATTACACTCTAAGGATCATTACACTAATGAAGTAAACCAGTATTGATTTTTTTAAATTATTTTTTATTTTTAATTTTTTTTTACATTTATAACTTTCTGCCCTTTTTTCCTACAGCTGTTGGGTAGCTGCTGCTCGGGTTACCATAGAAACAGGTTAGCTCCTAGCTTCCTGTTTCCATTGAAAACAGCTTTCCCTCAACTACATATTGATCTCAGGAAATCTTTTTGCTGCGGCTCTGTCATGAAACCCATAAAGATGATTGGCTCTGTCATTTCCTAAATCTAAGTTTCAGTGCGGGTGTATATCCATCTACCACAAGGATAACTGATTAGATAATCTCAGTTTTATTTCCATTTGAAAAGTGCCTTGCCAAAGACACCATCATTTTCCCTTTCCTGTATCTTATGCAGAAAGTCTTATTCACTTGAGGATTTACAGATATGCCTAACACATCTACCTGTTTACAGAATAATGTCAAATTATTTAGTTCTGATCTTTTTCATAACTCATTCTATCAGAATGAACATAGAGCATAGTATGCTGTCTAGAACACTTCAGATAAATTTATATTTTAATGTACTCATTAATGGAGAATATTTCAAGGTAAATGTGTATATGTATTATAGTATTCCGTATTTCTCTTTGGGAAGATAGTTTTTCTATTTCAAGGTATACATATTTTTATAAAAAGAGGACATATCTACTATCATTAACATAGGTACATATTCAGGAAATATGTAAACTTTTTATATGGTTAAACAATGGAAGAGATTTGTAGGAATATGGCTTAAAATTTTGTTTTGAGAATATTAGTGTGTGTGTGCATGTGTGTACTATGCATATTCATCCAAAATGCTTTTTGAATGAGCTTGATGTCATCTGTGACAGGCTTCTGGTATTCATGAGGCATGGAATTGGGAGGAAACTGGTGATTACCTGGCACAACTGCCTCAATTCACTGATGAGGCAGCTGACTTGTTCGTAGCTATGGCTAGCTGATAACAGTAGCATGGCTAGAAGTTAGAACTTCTGACTTATGATATTCTTCTTCCCAGTCAATCTCAGTTGCTTAGTCTGGACTGTTTTTAACACCAGATGCACAAATTTTAGTTCTTGGGAAGCAGCAAGTGGGTTAGGAATAGTATGGGGTGGGCCTGCCCTCTTCCATGTCCTATTGCTCAGTAATAGCAGGGAAATTGTTACTGTTTTATGTATTCACTTTATTTCCAGATCCTTTGTCAGATGCAGACTTCCATTGCTGCCTACTCTACCAGTTGTGTATCTTACTGTTCTACTACCTTTAAACTCTTATAACTAACATGCTTATGCATTTACCTCCTATTATTTCCCTTTATCCCTGTGTGTGTGTGTGTTTGTGTGTGTGTGTGTATGTGTCTTTTATAATATGTTTTCTACTCTTGTTTTATTGTCTTTGGAATTTGTCAGTGCAAATCTAGTTCAAGAGTGGTTATGTATTTTATATAACATTGTCTTCTCACTGTAATTAACCAGATTCTAGTGGTTTCACATAGGGTAACTGGTGAATCAGTGGAATAAAAGATGTTTGGAGCTATTGTTAAGATCTGCAAATGAAATTGGTTGTTGTGAGGTCAGTAAATACAGAGTAGAATTTTTCCTGTAGCCTTTCTTCGATGGATATTTAGTCATTGGTGGTGCTTAACTGGACTGTGGTGAAATGTAAAACAACATTAAAATTTTGGGGGTGTTTGAGAGAATGCATTTTATAGGAATCAAAACAAAGGACTTGGGCCAAAATGTCACTGGTAGTACTGGGAAAAAGACACTCCATAATTTCTTAGTCACTTGACTGACCTTTTCTTTTGAAAGTTCATAATAAAAGGACATCTTTGTAATCTGACATTTCCTTAGTATTCCATGTATTAAGAAAATTCTATGCAGACACTTCAGTAATGTCTTCTTTGCTGTGTGTTTGAAGACCCTGGTGATTTGCTATCAGATCCTCAGAGTTTTGTCATTCTTTATGTATCTTACAACATTGTTGACAACTTTGAAATCTGAAGCAAAGGTCAGTATAGACTTTTCTTGGCTGGTGTTCTGTGATTTCGTCTCAGCAATGGAAGGTATTCTCTCCTTTTAGCTATCTCTATGGAGAGAGTTCCAGAGAGGAAAATATGCCACCTTTTGGACACAGACATTCTTTTACTTTATACCAAGACTTTGTCCAGAATTTTTAAGTTGTTCATTAAATGATAAAATGCAAACACATTTTAAAATAAAATAAAGTGATTCTAAGGAATTTTGTTAATATATCCAAATAACATTATTAACTAAATTTAAGACAACATTTTTAAACAAAAACTGTTTGGACCAATATAAAAAAATTTTTTCGAGTAGTTTGTCAGATTGGATTTAATGAAAACACAGAAACTCTTCAGAATTTATGTAAAAGTTTGTGGCTGTGTTTGCAAATTATACAACAGAAATTCAAATATTGATTGCTTAATTTGGTATTTTTGTGTTTATTGATAAAAAGCTATTTGATCAAAGCCAATATTGTGTAATAATTGTATTGGAAACAATAGCAGGTAATCATAACAAGAGTAAACTTCTTACTATTTTGATGTGTTAATGTGGATAAAATTAATAAAATTTATATTTAGGAAAACAGAACAATACAGTTATTATAGGTTGATTTATCATTTAAATTATCACGCTTCTCTCTTGAGGTAAGCAATGACAGGGCTATTATGAAAGTTATTAAAATATTTTTAATGAAACCTGTGTTTCATATAAATTGAGTAGCAAGTGGACAGAATAGAGCCTTAGTTGGCCCTTTTTTTGTGCAAACAATGTAAAGTAGCAAGTTTTTTTTTGAACTTTATTATCAAACCTGAGTGAACTTAACACAGTGACATAAAATGATTAGTGGGTGCAGGAAAGTTGAACTATTATATTCGTATCATGATTGGTAAACATTTGTGAGCTTATGTTTAATTTCCAGGTTCATAATGGTGTTGACCATGCTTTTATATTTACATTACAATGGTAGAGTTACAAAGTTCAAGAAAGTTAATGAAATCAAACATATTTTAATGCACTAATAGGCTTCAGTGACATTCAAAATTGATTGGTCTCAATGAAGAAACAGGGTTCTTTAACTGAGTACCTGAATTTCTTCTGAGTGTGTGGTTCAATTTTTTAGTTGTAATGTGCTTAGTCTCAGTTCCTCAGTTTTTTTTTTAACTTAGTGATTATTTTCAAAATCTGTTCATTCTTCTATGTATATATCAGTCATTGATTTAACTCATCTCTGATTTCTCTATCTTAGATGTTTTTTTGGTAACATTAGTTTTAAGTAGTTGACTTTGGACTTCAGTTCTGGGTTTCTTTATCAACAACCTTTTGTTTTTCCTCTACCTTGGCTTATGGTGGATGAAAGAGCATGTTGTCGTCAGGCGTTATTACATTTCTCTTTTAGCTAAACAAACTGGAAGAGAACCAAGCACCAAAGACAAAAGCTTTAAGATGCTTTTGAATCTCTCACCTGACAATTACTGAGCTTCAACTATTGGCCAGGACTAGTTTGTATTGAAAATGCAAGATGTGTTAAAATTTGACATTTGTCTTTAAGACAGTTGTATTCCGTTGAAAAAGAAGACTTAGATCCATAGTTATAATATGCTATATTAAACACTATAATAGAGCTACTAGTGTGAACACACAGACTGGGAAGGGGCCCACTTTCCTACACAGGGGAGATGACATTTTAGTTGACTTCCAAAAGATAAGTGTTTTCCAGCAATCAGGGGGAAGGTCAACAGAATAGTTTGCAGACATGAAGGAATACTAGTATACCATGTGATATGAAAGACCACAGAGCAGAGAAGACGCTTGAGAGGTAGGGAAGATTGAAACTGGAATGACAGGACCTCTGGGCTTATAAAGGAGATTTCCTGATGAGATGTAAGATGCTCAGTCCAGAGCAAGACTGAACACTATTATTTCAGTTTATTCCAAAAGAATGGTTCTTAGACTTTGGTGAGCCTAGAAGTAATGTAAGTTGATGACTAAAATTTTGCTTTTTGGATCTCATTCCAGAGCTTTGAATTCAGTGGGATTTGGGTAAGAATCAGATCAGGTGAATATGTTCAGGGTTATAGTTGGCTCCTGGAGAACTTTGATGTGACTGCTGCAAAAGCAAATACAATTTAACAGTGAATTAGGAGAATCATCATGCTTAGATCAGTATTTCCCAAAGTGAATTTTATAGATCTGTAGTTCTTTAGAATGTTAACCGGGGCTGCTCCTCAAAAGACTTCCATGGACAGATGAATTTGGAAACCCGCTTGTTTTTTACTTTTACTTTTATTTTTTTAAGATTTTATTTATGTATTTGACAGAGACACAGCGAGAGAGGGAACACAAACGGGGAGTGAGAGAAGGAGAAGCAGGCTTCCTGCTGAGCAGGGAGCCCAATATGGGGCTCGATCCCAGTATCCTGGGATCATGACCTGAGCTGAAGGCAGATGCTTAACTGACTGAGCCATCCAGGTGCCCAGTTCCGGAGATTTTTCATGTAGATACTGGATAACTGTCTGGGAAGTTTTAGATACTCAGTTTTATACCTCATGAGTAAGTAGTGATGAATTAAAACAATATCGAACACGTATCTATTGCATATTAGGCATTTTGCAACTGGCAAGGTGAAAGATTATTTCCTGCCTTTTAAGAAGTTTGTAGTCTCCTGGAAGAGAAAAAGGGAAGGGACAGGGCAAGTCATGAGATCTCCAGGAGAAGCATACATGAGGTACTTTGGAGATTAACATAGTCTTGTTAAAGTTGGAAAAAACTTCCTGGGAGAAATATGTCTCTCTTGGTACCAGAGTATGAAGAGGAGATAGCCAGACTTTTCAGATAAATAGAAAGCCTCCATGAGGTTCTAAAAGGGAAAGAAGGCATGGTATGCGCAAGATGCTATGAGTGACTTATTATATCTGCACCACTGTGTAAGGGCTGCGGAGATGTGGCAGGAGACTGAAGCTGAGATTGGATAAAATGTTTGGTAAGCTCTCTTGAGACGATCTGATCTTCCTCTCCTGGTAATGGGGGAGTTTTGAAAGATTTTTGGCAAAACAATGACACGCAGATTTGTAACTGGAATATCATTCTGAAACCTTTGTACCTAAAACGGGTTTGGGCTGGCAAAGATGAGTGCAAGTTTGTCAGGAGGTTTATAGTTTTATAGTTTATAGCATGTTATTGTAATAAACCAGTAAGAGATAATGGTGACCTGAGTTTAAGACAGTGGACAGGTGGATGAAGTAAAAGCAGCATAGTTAAAGTGAAATTGTTGATTGATTAGGTGCGATGAATGAGGCAGAAAGAGAAATGAAGAAGGTCTTTCCAGTTTCTGTTTGCACAATGAGACAAGAAAATCTTTATGACTTTCTTTCTAATTCAAGCTCCCGTGATTACATGAATCAGAATCTAGTTTATCAGTAGTTGTACTTTCATGAGATTTAACACTATAATATTTTGTATTATGTTTTGTGAGTTCTCCTTTATATTTCAGCACCAGCTACTTAATTACAGACAGCCATTTCATACATGTTATGATTGTGAATTAGATGCAAGTATGTCCCTTAACATTTTTTGGTTATAGTAATTCACAGCCTTAAAAAGGTGGTATGGAATAAAAAGTTCTCCACAAAAATCATTAGCTTTACATTGTTATTATTTTGTTTGAAGCCCAAGAAAATATTAATTTTTGCATGATTTCTATGAAATGGAACTGATGATCCAATGTAGACTCCAAAGCTAGAAGCTTACATTGAACTGGGGAATAAAAAATTTAATGAGATTCTGTAGCTCCAAATACTCCTTGGAAAATTGCTTCACGTAACTATTTCCTTTAGAAAAAAGTCCAGGAAGGAGCAAATGCAGTGAGGAAGCAAAACCAAAATGAAAGCAGGATATGATGGTGACTTCAGATTCAAGGCAGAACAATTCCTTCTAAAGCACAATATGCCATGCTACTTTCTTGCTTAAAATGCCTTTATTTCTTTGGCTACCATGTTGTGATATCCTTTGTTTTGCCTGGCTCTTCAGAACTCTGAAGATTCCACCCCCTGTGCTCCCAGCAGTACCTCTTACCACCACCAGTAAATTCCACTGAAGTTAGATCACATGTTTTGCCGTTCCCGATTATAAGAGATGTGTTCACATTGTTGTGTATTGGCATATGCTGTTTTCATGGCCTGGAATATTTTCTCCTTCTGGCTTTAATAGGTTGATTTAGTCATCTTTCAATATTCTGTATGATTATCAAATTTTACTTGATACCTTCTAAACTCTCTCACAAGTGCCCATATCACTTTGCAGACAACAGTATTATGGTACCTAACTGACCAGATTAGTTTCTCAGACTTAGTGTGGCGAATTACCACAGGCTTAATGTTTTAAAACAAGTGAAATTTATTCTCTTATAGTTCTGGAGGCCACAAATCTGAAATTCAGGTGTCAGCAGGATTGGTCTCTTCTGGGGGAAACTCTGTTTGTTGGGTCTCTTCTAGCTTCTGGTGGTTGCTGGCAATTTTGGAGATCCCTTGGCTTGTAGACACATCACTTCTATCTGTTTCTGTTTTCACATGCCCATCTTCCCTTTGTGTTTCTGTGCCTCATTTTTCTCTTCTTATATAGAGACAACAATTGGGTTGTAGCCCATAATAATCCAACATGACCACATCTTAACTTAGCTAATTACCTCTGCAAAGATGTTATTTCAAAATAAAGCCATGTTTTGAGGTTTGGGGAGGACATGAATTTTGGGAGATACTATTCAAATTGGTGTATGGCCCTCGCTATTTTGTCAACACATTGGTAATGTCCAATACATCTTTTATTTTCTGATTTCTCCTTTTCTACATCAATGTGCTCTCATTTCATGGGCACAATATATACGATGTCTTTATTAATCTTTCTGAAGATACTAGTTAGACAATTTAAAAATTTCTGTTACATTTCAGGTGTTAACTCTGGTCCCTTGATTCATATTTTTTCTATTCTTTCACCTTTGTTTTTTTTTATACTATTGATTTCCTTCACATATGTTTTTCTCTGAAAGAGGGTAGGGGTACTATAATGTTATGTGGGAATATAGGCAGGATCACGTACAAATACAGGAACCCTTTCAGGGCGCGAGGGTAGGAGCAGGTGGGCAGACCAGGAACCCTCTTAAGGTCTGAGAAAGGAAGCTCTATTTGGAGACACGATTTTACTGTATTTAAGTTAATGGGAAGTGATCTTTTCATCTCTTTTTCTCTATGCACTTTTTAGGAAATCTGAGGTACTTTTCTCTATCACATCAACACATCAACACAACACAGGTAATCAAGAACATCTTTGTTGATTCTCTGCTGGATTTAGAGAACTGCTCTTGCTAGCTATATCCTGCGGGCAAATTCTGTAGCCAGCCAACTAAAGGAAGTAGGAGACCTCCAGGTTGCTCCACAGCCAGCTCCTTGTCCTAGTGCCTGTTGCCTCTGACTTTGAAGTTCTGGATTTTGGATTTCCTCATGAAGGATTGGACCAACCCCAAGAAATGTTCTCTTCTGCATTGATATTGAATTCCATTCTCCTCCTCTCCTCAACGTGCATTTCCGTTATTCTAATACTGTTTGCTTTATATTGTAGTATTTCTAATTCAAGAATAGCAAGGTTTCCTGTTTTCCATTGCTTTGATTTTTTCATCATTTTTAATGAGACTTGGCTAAAGGGATGAGGTGTACTATCTTCTACTAGAATATAATTGTATGTATATAGGCTTCTTGTCCATACTAGTTATGAACTTGTCCCATTTCTTCTTTTTGTTGTCCAGAGTTGTGAACAGTGTCTGGTAGTTTTCTCAGTGAGTTTTTATCACCATCTAAATAATTCACAAGTTTCCTTGTCTAAGGATACATTTATGTATTATTCTTCCCTACAAAGTTAATGTTCCTTCTTACCTTCTTTAAGCCCACCTTCTTTATTTATTTATTTTTTTAAAGATTTTATTTATTTATTTGACAGAGAGAAACACAGCGAGAGAGGGAACACAAGCAGGGGGAGTGAGAGAGGGAGAAGCAGGCTTCCTGTGGAGCAGGGAGCCCGATGTAGGGCTCGATCTCAGGTCTCTGGGATCATGACCTGAGCCAAAGGCAGTCGCTTAACCAACTGAGCAACCCAGGCGCCCCAAAGCCCACCTTCTTTATCTACTTTTTATCTATTATGGTGCCTGAATATTTAATCTAGTAAAGTAATTCAAAACCTAAATGTAGTGTATGATTTTTACCATTGCTCTAAGAAACTTTATTAGACTAACAATAATACAAAATCCTAGAAAATTATCACTTGGAGAACAGTGACACTTTAATTTATCATCTGCCCACTGAGAATACATTCATAAGAACATGAACTTTGATGGTTTAACAGATGTTTATGGTACTTAAAGTCCCCAAATAAAGTAACAGTATTTAGAAACAATGTTTACTTATTAGGGTGCTTTAATTTTTGACACAGAGCCTTTGCCAGTGGGACCAAATGCCTAGTCCCTATTATGTGGAGAGGCATCTGACTGATGATAATAGATGGCACTGATTGTCCCACTAATTACATAGAAATGGGGCCTTCACTGAAGGATGCTATGTCCTAAGAAAAGATACTGAAGAATGGATGTTGTGGCAGCAAGGAAATTAGCCAAGGAGGGGAGGGAAAAAAAAGATTCCTATTCATCACAATATTGTTATCTCATTTCATTTAATAAAATAGAAATATCCAAAGGTGAAATTTCTCCTGTTGTATCTAGAATACACTTTATCAAACTAATGCAGTAATGAAGACCATTATATCTAAACCTAATTTTGTCTGGATATTTCCTCTGAGCTGTGGCAAATAGAAGGACTGAGAAAGACATTTAAAGAAACATTCATGCACTCTAATGATCATGCAAGTAGAAGGAACAGAAAAGTCTTCATTTATACAAATATACTTTATATATTATATAGATCAGGTCAACTGTATTGTTTTTAGGAAAAACCACTGTGAGATAATAAAGTAAAATTATAAAATAATTAATAATATTCAAAGCAGCAATATTAGAAGTTTTTGTTTTTAAGATGAGAGGTCATTGTAGGTAGTTATTATTATTTTTCCTTTTTTTTTCTTTCAAGTTTTTTAAAATTCCAGTTAACATACATTGTAATATTGATTTCAGGTGTAGAATTTAGTGATTCATCACTTACATACAATACCCAGTGCTCTTCATGAGAAGTGCCCTCCTTACTCCCCATGACCTATTTAACCCATCCTCACATACACCTCCCCTCTGGTAAACATTAGTTTGTTTTCTATAGGTAAGAGTCTATTTCTTGGTTTGCCTCTCTCCACCTCCCCCCATATTCATTTGTTTTATTTCTTAAATTCCACATATGAGTGAAATCATATAGTATTTGTCCTTCTCTGACTGACTTATTTTGCTTAGCATAATGCCCTCTAGTTCCATCCATGTCGTTGCCAATAGCAAGATTTCAATCTTTTTTATGGCTGAGTAATAACCCTATTCATAAGCTGGGTATATGAAGACTGAACTATATGAGAACTAGGTTAAATAATGTACTTAATCTGTGTAGCCAAATGTGTAACATAAAGTAAGCCTTCCAAAAATGACAATTATTATTATATGAAGATTAAGGGCAGGCTAATGTGCCAACTCTTTAGTCTAATGATTGATGGCATCTCTCAAATGCTTGTTGTATGTCTAGGTCAGGGGACAGGAGAGCTACTTTCCATTGGATCATAGTAGAAAATCCAGGAGGCTCTGGTAGAGAGTTTTGAAGATTTGAATTTTTGTCAATAGACTATGGAGAGCCCACCTGAGAACTTTCTATCATTGCCTTGATCATAATTGCACTAGGTCTGCACTGTGTTTGGAATGAAATAAGATAGCATTCCTAATACCAGTGCCTGCTCCTCTGAATGAGGTGAAGGGAGTGAATGATCAAGAGGCACAGGGGAGACAGAGAACACTTCCGTTTCATGAATTACCTATGCCCAGGACAGACTGGCACCTGGTAGGTACTCAAAGAAGTGTTTCCTGACAGACTGGCTGACTGATGTCTTTATAAATGGAGAGATATACATCCCAGAGTGTAGCACTCCAAAGGCAGTCTACATGCATCTCTGAGAGAAACAATTGTAAGCCTCTTTCTTCCTTCAGCTCTGTTGCTCCCTGGAATCGTTGTTAGATGATAAGGACTAAGGAGCAAGAGTACCCCTGGCCCGTTGCTGCACTGCTGGTATTGGAGAACATGACTGCACTGGGAACTCACGCCACATCCTGAGCTACCAAAAGAGTAACAACTAAGGAAAAATATTATTGCAGAAGTAGTTCCCATTTTCTGAAAGATTACTGGTGGGATGATTCCTGTATAATGTGGGTTTTCTAGTCAGAGGTAAGAACTGCACCAACTAAACTTTTAAGCTCAAGAAAGTTTTCAGGTTTCCCTAATCCTGGTCAACATTCACCCCCTCTCAGCAACCATTTCAAAAGTTTGATCACATGTTGCTATGAACATCAGTTCTCAACTATTCTCATCAATAGATATTTTAATTACTATAAACTCTTCCCGACTTCTGGCATGTTGTTCATTTTTGTCCTCAATGTTCTGGGCTATAGTAATGTGGTATCATTATTATATGTTTTTATGGCTATATAGTGTTGTCAGATAAAATATGAAACCTAGCTAACTTTGAATTAAAGATAAATAGCAAGTAGTGTTTTTAGTATAAATATGTGTACCAAAATATGGGTCATAAAGAAATGTGTTTCTTTACCTGACGTTTAAGGTTAAGTAGGTATCCTGTTTTGATTTGCTCAATTTAGAAACCCTACATTGTGTTTTAAAGAGAATTCAGAGAGAAATCTTTGGTTCTCTCTTGTTGGAGTCTTTCTCACTGTTTTAGCACCATCTCTAGCCACATTTTCTGACTCAACATATTCATGGTGCTGTCTACTGTAGCTTTCATTCTAATTTTTGTTTTTGTTTTTTTTTAAAGATTGTATTTATTTATTTGGGAGAGAGAGAGAGAGAGAGAGAGAGAGAGAGAGAGAATGAATGAGAGAGGTAAGGTCAAAGGGAGAAGCAGACTCTCTGTGGAGCTGGGAGCCTGATGTGGGACTCGATCCTGAAACTGCAGGATCATGACCTGAGCTGAAGGCAGATGCTTAACCAACTGAACCACCCGGGCACCCTCGTTCTAATTTTTGAAGCAGTTAGTGTTCAAATAGAGATATATGACTTCTCAAGCCATCCAGTGATACCCCTGCCAGAACACTAGCAAAGGTAATTGAGTCCTTGCCAAAGGTGATTTCTGTGGTCCAGACCTGGAGGAAAGGTAACATTTAATATCATTTTCATTCAGATATTATTGAACCAAAATACTTTAAATGACTCTGTATTTTTTTTCTCTTCTTGTTGGCTTTTTATGACTTCTGTTTGCCTGTTGATGGCCTCTTCCTAGTATATTTTACTCAAAAGAGGTATGACTGTTGCAAAAAAGAGGGCTTTTCATTATTATTAAGTAACTGCACACAAAGGCTATGTTCTTTGAGGAAAATTCAGGAACTGTTAATGTGCTATATAGAAATCCATCTTGTTATTACAAGTGTGTTTTTAAGTGTATGGATATATGAATTCTTAACTTTTGATAATTTGATTTCTCATAATTTTCATTTATGTTCCTTTTGCTATTATATTATTGCTTGTGGTATTTTCAGACAGGCAATAGTCAGTGCGCAATGAAATTAAGCAGTCCGCTCTGTGATATACTCTGAGCAAGACTGTTTCTTGCCTCTGCCTTTAATTTGGTTCACAGTCATTTCCTTTCGCCTTCACTGTGTCTCTTCTGCAAATAGCTGTCTTCATAAGCAGTGCCAACATGCCCCACTGTGAGCTCCCCATGATTCAGTAGCTGAGGAACAAGCAGGTGAAGAAAAGCAGCTGAGAAAATAAGGGCAAAGAAGGAGGTTGGAACAAAAGAGCATATCCTATAACCATTGTTTAGTAAGACTTATTTTCTAATATTTAGTAAATTGTCTTGAGTCCCTTCCAACAGAGGACTTCTAAAAATGTTTTAAACGATGTCAATGTCACACTACAGGCATAATCTTTCCAAACAGAAGTGTGTTCTTCAGTACACAAATCCTTTGAGATGCTGCATCATAAAAACAAATTGTTTGAGAAATGAGTCACACTCTACCTTCACTTGTTGATTCAACATGCACATTGTGTATTAAACCTCTAGAAATCCCATTTAAAATAGAAAGGGAAATTGCCTATTTTCCAATCCCCCCCTCCATAAAATAGAAAGGGAAATTGCCTATTTTCCAATTCCCCCCTCCAGAAAATAGAAAGGGAAATTGCCTATTTTCCAACCCCCCCCTCCAGTTTTGTGAAATACATTTTGTAAAATACTGTCTGTCCTTCAGGTACTCTTTAAAAGGAGGTAATTATCTCATTATTTATCTGAGTTTTGATTTGTGTTTTTGAAGCCATTGCTGTAGAGTCAGATATTGGAATAAAGGTGTTAAAAGGCAAAAGAAAGGAAGATGACACTTGTGACTCATGTATTTAAGTAAGACTGGAGGCCTGGAAAATGAAGTCAACAATTTTGTGAAATGAGGATTCAGCTCTAACCTGTGTGCCTCTGGGTTTGGCTGCCATTCAAGACATTCGAGGGTTTTGTTCACGTGATTCCATAAAGAGGAATGAATCAAGAACTAAAAAAAAAAAAAAAAGCAAAATTTGTTTTCAACCTAATACTCTTACTTTTAGGAATTAACTATAAAAAGGTATCAGATATGAGGAAACTAATTTTTCCATGAAAGTATTCCATGAGTAATATTTTATAGTAATAAAAACTTTAAAATAACTTTAATTTCCAACAAAGGGAGACAATTATGACAATCCATACAATGTAATATTATTCTATTGTGAAAAGTAATACTTATTAAAAATCTTAGTATTAAAAATATGTATCTTAAAATATTATCATTACAGGTCTAAATTTTATTTGTATATTTTTAATAATTAAAATGAATACTTAGTAAATGAATATTCTGAGAACTAGTAAAAGGTTATAATTTATATAACTGTATTATATAGACTTAGAATCTTATGTTTTTTCATCCTAAAATACTATATATTTCTAAATTTTGTCCAGAGATCATTTATTAAATTTATTAAAAATATGAATGTAACAGCTTTAAAAAATTATCTTTCTAAGGTGCAGCAGGGTGTACAAATGAAGATTCTAGCACTGAAAATGTAATAGGTTGGTCTTTCTGTTTTAAAGAATTTGTGAAATAACAAAAAAAAAATCACCTTTAATATCAGCTCTAATGCATACCACAGAGAGAAGTTATCAGTAAGAAAGATTAAGTACCCAAATCAGTTTTCATTAATCATTTATTAGATATTTATTGAGCTTTGTGCCTACTAAGTGTTATTATTGCTGGTTTGTAACTGGGGCCTGAGAGTGCAGCAGAGAAATAAGCAGACAATTACATCATTTGATAAATTCATAAGAGTGATACACAGAATGTCTTAAGAACACTTAAGATAAGCATCTTACCCAGACCTAGGAATCAGGATAGACTTCCTTGAGGAGGCAACACCCGAACTAAGTCTTAAGTGACAGGTTCAGTATAGGTAGAAGTGTAAGAAGAGAGATGTTCCTGGGAAGGGAAGCAAAGCTGGGAAGGTTTGGAGTTTGAGAGCACCGCACAAGTTAACCATTTTGGCTTGAGTAGTATGCAGAGTCACAGAAGGAGTGGCGAGAGGAAGTGCAGTGTTTTTCTTTAAAATGCACTAGATTGTTCTAGCATTCCAAGAAGCCTAAAGAAAGTTTTCAGAAATGAAGGCTTTGTACTTTTGTACTGTGAGACTCTATTGAAGGTAAACCTCTATTTTCTTTAGTGGTGTTATAATGAATTGGAGTCAATAACCAAAGTAATGTTTATAGGAAACTACATACTTAGTAGACTGCAGCCTTTACGGTACCCTGTTCTTAGAAATACACAAAATTGAGTAAGTGTGAGAACGAATAAATCACATAAATGTAGTTGCATGTATTACCACTGTGCCAGTCCAAAGATGTCTTTCATAATTCTATCCCTTAGTATTTGATTGAGTATGATATCTATTACCATTCCTATAAAGAGTTACATATTAAGTCTTTCTTGTTAACTCTTGATTCTGTTTCTTCTATGAGAAAATTTAACAGATTTTTTTTTCTTAAGATTTTATTTATTATTCGACAGAGAGAAACACAGCTAGAGAGGGAACACAAGCAGGGAGAGTGAGAGTAGGAGAAGCAGGCTTCCCACTGAGCAGGGAGCCTGATGCAGGGCCCAATCCTGGGACTCCAGGATCATGACCTGAGCCAAAGGCAGACGCTTAACTACTGAGCCACCCAGGCATCCCTAAAATTTAACAGATCTTAAATCATTTCAGATGTAACATCTACTCTTATCTTACCATATTTGTTCTCTGCATCTTTCCAACTTTACACCTTTGCTCCCTTCAGATAGAGCCTGCATTCACATGTCCATTAATCTATACTTGTATAGGGAAAATTTCCCATGGAATATCACCTGTCTCAGCCATTGTTCAGCCCTGGTCTTGAATAGGAAGAAACCGGCATATAACCACCACAAGGATTTAAGTTCTGTTCTATCCCTATGGATTCACAGACAGTTTTACAAGCAGGCACTTAGGTACACGAATGGCTCTTTAGTCAATGCGTCATACAGGACTCGATGAATATTTGAATATAATATTTTCCATGTGCTATGAAATAATTAAAAGAGGTCACTGTGCCTGATGACCCTTACCTTTCCTTAACTCAAGAAAGAAGTACTGAGTGGCAGCACATATTGTCAGGTAATGTAAGGTAGCAAAAAGAAGTGCCTGTTGGAATTTGGGGTTCATATACCAGTTCTGCCAATTAAGTTATTGACTTCCAGGAAATTACCTCCCTCTCTTTGCTGAATATGGAGATGTAGTAGGAGTTCAGTGAGAAAAATATATAAATTGCCTAAACGTAGAAGGTATTCACTTCAATGGCTGCTATTACTCTTAATGATTAAATCCAGTGCTGTTAATCCAGGTTTCTGTAGTTTAGCCAATCAGCATCTATGTGGAGACTCTCCACTAGATGATTAAGTTAGTATAATAGGTATCTGTTCTTGAATAGTACCCAAAATGTCCAGATCCCATAAGACATATATAGTTTTTAGAATTATTCATTCTTTGTGTTTCTACAAAAATGGAATACACTGTGTTAGTTAATGAGGCTATGCAAGATAGTACACAAATCTTTATAGAATTTATATTTAGAAACCCTGAACCAGTCATTAGGATCAAATGTAAGTTTTAATAGGGGATATACAGGGAACATATAGAAAGTGGATCTAACCAAGACAAGGTGATCAGAGAAAACCTATAGGAATGGAAATTAATGCAGAATCTTGAAGGAAAGGGTGGGTTGAAGAAAGATGTGTCTGAGCTATGACATGAAGGGTGTCAGGTGTACCAGTGACAAGGAAGAGAATGAAATTGAGTAAGGCTGGAACTCTGACCATCTGAGGGAGAGATGGGCAGAAAGAGTGGTGAGTTTGCAAAGGCAGATGAGAATTGTGGAGAGCCTGGTAAGCCACCTCAAGGAATTTGGACTTTATCCTAAGAGTGATGAGAGTTTAGTGAAGGATTTACAGGAAGTTGAGTTACAAAATCCATTTTAAATTTTAGTAATATCATTGTTACCATTTGGAGAATTGGTTGAAAGAAGAAAAGCAAGGGCACCTGGGTGGCTCAGTTGGTTGGGCGACTGCCTTCGGCTCAGGTCATGATCCCGGAGACCCGGGATCGAGCCCCGCATCGGGCTCCCTGCTCAGCGGGAAGCCTGCTTCTCCCTCTCTCACTCCCCTTGCTTGTGTTCCCTCTCTAGCTGTGTTTCTCTCTGTCTAATTAATTAATTAATTAATTAAATCTTTAAAAAAAAAAGAAAGAAAGAAGAAAAGCAGCAATGAAAGAACAGCCAAAGAGGCATTACACTAATCTAGGCAAGATTTTTCTACCTGTCATACACCTGATTGTTACACGGTTTTTGCCTGCAAAGAAGTGTACACAAACTTGAACAACTGCATGTTCCTTGAAAACAAAACAACTATGCTTTTACTGGACAAGCTAGCCCCCCATTTTTTGGGGAAAAATAATAGCAGCTTCACTTTTCTTTGATCAATAAAATATTTTGAGACAAAAATATTGTTTAATTTACTTTCTAATTCCAGGGTAAAACAAATTTCTGTTATTAAACTTGTGAGGCCATCCCAAGGGGAACTGATATTCCATATTCTTACATCCCCATTGTGGTGAAAAGACAGAGATACTCAGTTGGACTTGAAAAGTAACAAAGTGATTAATGTTAAAATTCCTAACCTATGTAGATGATATTTCAAAGACACATCAAAGCCTTACAGAAATTTCACATGTAGTTTGCTTTTATTTCTGGGGTCTTGTCATTTCCAGGTCTTTCCAGTAAATGATTATTTCACTCCTGAATACAACTGATAATTTTGATGCATTAGGTGTAGTGGTGGTTTTTTATATTTTTAATTTTTTGGGTTGAACACTGAAACGAAAGCTTAATATTTTTATTATGGTGATTATGTCCTAAAATAGACTAGAAGTTGTTTTAGAAGTGATCATAGTTATGGAAGGTCCTACTTGTTTAGCGTAAAGGATTTATCAAATTTAGTTTTGAGGTCCCCGTGTAGATAGTCTATTAGTGAAGAATATTTGAGTTGAGGGACACCAAACTCTCTGTACCTTGTTACTTTGCTACAGTGTTAAAAAAAAAAAACCTTTCAGTGGTAGGATCACTCCTTTCAGTTAATGCAGTGTGGGTTTTTTCAGTGACTCTGTTAACATAGAAATATGTTTTCTGAGAGGGGTAACCCACTGGGCTCTTCACAAACACTACCGTGAATTAACAATCAGATTGCTAACAGTGCCATCATTGAGGGTCTGGAAGAAGTAAGGAGCAGAGAACAATCTGTTTTGGGGTAGAAGGTTGGGATGATGATATATTTATTCTGTCTCTGCTGTTAGGTATCTCGAGTCCCTAGCACCCAGGAGAGTTAGCATCAGATAGCTGACAATCTGTGGTCCTCAATTCTCAAGTCCCCAAATCTCTAGAAACAGAACATTTTTTAGTAACTGATTTGCAGTAAAAGCTTGTCCTGAAAGTGAGGTGAGGCTATTTATAGTCTTCTTTATTTATCCCACTTAGTGTGAATGTTCTGATTGCTGTAGAAATATTAATGTGCTTGATTATGGGGTGCTGCCCCAGACCCTGCTGGAGGTTTCATGTAACATGTGTTCAAGGTACCATATTGCCCTTCTAAAGCCTGAAAAATCTGGAATTCTGAAATACATCTAGCCCTCAGAGTTTTGAGTAAGAGACTGAAGATCTTAGAAAATACTACATATTCAGTATTTCCCACAATTCAGGCAGGCATTGTGTATTTACACACATCACCTTGTTACAGCATACATTAGAGGGGCTGTTGCCCCGGAGACAGCAGGAATTTGAAAGTCAGACTGCCTGGGTTGGAAGTCCAACTCTGTCAGTTAACTACCTGTATGCCTTTGGGTATGGTCTTTTTCCTCCTTTTGCCTCCATTTCCTGAAATCGGTATAATAACGTTTTCTTTCGTAGACTTCTAATGGTGATTAAGTGATTTAAGAGATTTAGAACTATGCTATTGCAGGATTATTATTGTTAATCATTTTGCTGACACTGTGATATTGGCACAATGATACCCGCTTTATAGTCAAAGAAACTGAGATCCGAGGAGATTAAATAGTTGCTGTTCACATAGAGGGAAAATCATCGAGGAGGATTTGAATCCATATCTATAAGGTCGCCAAATCTGCACTCGTTGTCATTGTACTTCTATTGCTTCTGTATAAAAGGAGTGTTAGTGAATGGGTTGGAATGTAAAGGTTGAGAGAATGAGAGGTTGCCTGGGAAAATTCAGGTGGCACTTTGGTGGGGAGCTCTCAGCAGCTATTAAAGGGATCACATATAGATTTAGTGGGAGGAAGGAGAAATCAAAGTCTCAGATGAAAGTATTAAATATAATTTTTCTACTCTACAATGTTGTTTGGGTTGGTCATATCTGCATTGCTATAGACATGCAGATATGTCCTGGATAATCAGAAAAATGACCTTAAATAGGATAATTTAATATTGAAAAAAATAATTTTGTTAGAAGTTAGGAAGCAGTTTACTTTGTGATCAACATTGATTATTCTTAAAATAAGAATGAGGAGTTATTGGTATTTTCTTCTTCTTCTTATTTTTTTAATAAGTTTAATAAGTTTCAATGAAGTTCTCAATTCTTACACCTGGGATCATAACTCAGTTGCTTTAAAAGAAAATAACTCATTTGTTTTTAATTGAATTGACCTTTGAGTTTTGTCTTCCATTTCCATGGAGATCCTCGAAACTAAATTGTAAAGTTCTTCACTCTACCTGGGCATCATTGTCTTTAGTTTGACGATTGACCCCTAAGGCTGTCATTTAAATTATATTTTGAAGTATTGTACTTAATATGTTAGAAGAACAAAGGGCATAAGAACAATTCTACTTACAAGTATATGTAAGTAAATCAGGACATTGTGAAGAAATTGATGTTTTTGAAACAGCATGAATTAAGAAAAACCACTAACTATGGAAGACATTAAAAATTACCAAAATTATACCAAGAAGACTTCAAACCTATCTAGTTTTATGCTGAGTAAATTGCATATACCAAATTCATTAGTTTTCCTTATACCAGGAATAATTTGCGATGAAACAGAATTAGTTTATACAGAAGCCTAATGTATGATAAAAGAGGCTTCACATGGTTAGAAATTAATAGCACCCCTTCAACAAACATTTTGAGAGGTCCCAGTATATGATAAGGATCTTATTTATACAGTAATTAACAGAAGAGATGTGGTCTCCTCATGGAACTTGTAATGTTAGAAGCAGAAAAAAAGTGTGATACTAACTATATCATATAAATATTGTTAAAAATAGTATGTGTCAAAAATTAATATAGAAAACTTTGAGTATTTAACATTTTATATGTCTATATTTTAAACTTACTATAGTGAGCATACATTCTTTTGATGATAAAGAAAAAACTAAGAAAGAAAAACAGTAAAATTTTGGAGTTTTTAATTTACCGACAATACAATTTTCTGTTTTTGGTGGTTTGAACAAGGTCTAGAGACAGATAATACTTATAAATGCTTTTTGTTGATGATTAAGATACAGTGTAATTTATAGTTTATATGGAAGCTAAATTAAAGAGACGGAGTGTTAGTAAGTAGTAACAGAAATACCCTTTAAAAAATCAAGTTCTCATAGTTTTCAATGACAGTAATAATAAAAATTGTCATTTATAAAAATACATATAAGCATGTTTATACATTTGTTTTTATGAAAACATGGAGACTTACACATGGTTAAATTAACTAAAATATATCAGTAGATCTAGAGGAAAAAAATATGCTTACTTTAAAACTTTTCTCATATGGTTGGAATTGATATCCAGTCATATGGGATTTTTTTTTTAAAGGTTTTGGAAGCTTCTTCTTCTATTTGATTTAAGGAACATTTCTTTAAACATCTATCAGATTCCCTTCTTATATATTTTATAATATATAATCCCCAAATTAATATATTGAAGTCCTAAGCCCAATATCTCAGAATATGACTGTATTGAAGATAGAGCCAGTAAGGAGTTAATTCAGTTAAAATTGGTGGTCTTCACCCACCAATATGACTGTTGTCCTTATAAGAAGAGATTAAGACACAGACAACATAGAATGAAGAATGACCATGTGAAGACAGGGAGAAGATAGCCACCTACAAACCAAGGTGATAGGCTTTAGGAGAAACTTAATCTGCTGACAATTTGATCTTGGGGTTTTATCCTTCAGAACTGTGGGACAATAAATTTCTGTTTAAATCACCCAGTCTTTGGCATTTTATTATGGTAGCCCTCGCAAACTAATGCATTCTAAAACAATAACTTTCATTTCTTCCTATTTCCTCAAAGCACAGAGTTGAAGCATGATGCATATAATTTGGAGCATTGTCTTAAACTTCTTAACACATTCATGTTGCTATAGTCTTCTTCTTCACACTTTTTAATGAGGTAAATATTAAATTAATGTATTTCTTTTTTCACTATTATAAATTATTATTGAGGACTTAGTGATAAGAACATATTTGAAAATATTTCTTTTTTTTAAGTTTTTTTAGTTGGACACATTCTCAGGACTTGGATTGCTGTTTCAGAGGTCAAAATGTTACAGTGGTCTTTAATAAGAATTGCTTAGTTTATCTTCAAGGAAATTATATAAATCTACAATATCACTTGAAATAAATCATTCTGTTTCAGAGTTGAGGTTCATTGTTAACTAAAGCAGGGGAAAGACACAGTCTAACCAGATCAATAGATCACTTTTACTCTAGTAAGGAGGATGGGTTTTTATAAATTAAGACAAGAATGGTGGTAGGGAGTTAGGAAGCTCCCCTAGTGATTTACAGAGCTATGATGATTTCAATTAAGGCAATGCTAGTAAATATGGAAAAGGGACTTGTATTTGAAATGTGTGTTGGGATGTAAACTTGACAGAATGTTGAAGTCATTATATGTGAAGTTGAAAATGCCGAGGTCAAATGACTCCTAGGTTTTGGTCTGAGTGAGGATTGTCATTAACTGAGGTTAGGATTATAAGAGAAAGATGATAAATGAAATTTAGGCATTTTGAATTTGGGGTGTTTGTGGGACATGCAGATGCATGCATTTATCAGGTATATGCTTGAAGCTCGGATGAGAGGAAGGGCTGGAGTGGATTAGAAGACCTAACACAAACATGTAGAGTACTGAGACTAGTACCCAGGTATAGAAGTCTCTGCCATAGCAAAATGTAAAGAGTGGGCAGAAGAGAAGTCATAAAATAGCTCAAAAAATAATAGCTATGGAGGTAAGATACGGTCATACAAGATACACCCAACCATCAAACTTGGAGTATGAAATATTTATAAAGGATCCAAACAAAGGCCAACATGCTGTGTATAGTCTGCAAGTCCAATAATATAAGGCCTGAAAAGTGCCTATCCAATTTATCAGCGTGGTGATCAATAACTTTTGGGATGAGCAGTTTCTATGTGGGAAGATTCCATATTTCAGCCAACTGAAGTGTCAGTAGGATGAGAGTAAAATAGAAAAGTATGGTATAAAATGCTCTTTCAAGAAAACTGGCTAAGAAAAGAAAGTGAAAGTTAGTGTTTTAGTAAAAAATACTTGCAGATTCAGAGAATTGTGCATTTGGATTCAAGGGACGATATTGTTTGAGTTTGGATATGATTTGAATGCACTCAGCCAGGAGAGAGTAAGACACTGAAAAGAAGGAAAATAAATAGTTTATGAAATGAGTCATAGAGAAGGCGGAAAATGAAATGATTCGCAGTAGGCACTCATTTAATATTTCCTAAATGAATGAATAAATGGATACAGATGAAAGGATTAATGAATGGCACAAGAATCACATATCCGCTGAGGATAAAGATAATTAGCTAGTATTAAGTTTAAATGTAGATAAAATTCTAAATGGGCCAGGAGATGAGTTGGTTCATGTCTGAGGTTTTTATAATGAAATAGGAGGTGAGAAGTTGCACAAGACATTTGGGAGGATATTAAAAGCTTGTAACATGTTACATATATGTATTAAATTACTGAGAAAAAGAGAACTTATCATAAAGAAAGATGGCGACACAATTATTATAATATTGTTTGGGCTTGGTGAGTTTTTATAATGAAATAGGAGGTGAGAAGTTGCACAAGACATTTGAGAGGATATTAAAAGCTTGTAACATGTACACATATATATTAAATTACTGAGAAAAAGAGAACTTATCATAAAGAAAGATGGTGACACAATTATTATAATATTGTTTGGGCTTGGTGAGTTTTCTCAATGAGCAGATGTTTCTGGACAGGAGTGGGGAAGGAGAGTAGGGCAGATCTCTTGATTCTCAACTTTCTCACCAGGATGAGAACTAATGGATACTGCCATGGGATATGATATGTTGTATTATTTTTCTTCAATGTATAGAGTTGTTACCAATTTTTTTTATGAGGGGATTTTGTTGGAATCTGCAAAGAATGTGAATCAGTTTAGCTTTTTCTTATTGTGGTAAGATATAAATATTATAAAAATTACCATTTTAATAATTTTTAAATGTACCATATATAGCATTAAATATATTCATATTATTGTACAACCATCACCACCATTCATGTCCGGAACATTTTTTCTTTCCCAATTGGAAATTTATACCTATTAAACACTAATCTCCATAAAATAAAATAACCCTCTTATGAACATGGCTATACAAATCTCTGTTAAAATCCTTACTTTCTATTTTTTTGGATTTATACCTGGAAGCAGAATTATTGGATCATATGATAATTCTGTGTTTAATTTTTTGAGGAATCACCTTACCATTTTCTTTTTTTTTTTTCTTTTTTTAAAAAATATTTTATTATTTATTTGACACCTTACCATTTTCTGCAGTGGCTGATCATTTTACATTCCCACTAGCAATGCACAAGATTTTTAGTTTCTCCACATTCTTGCCAAAAATTGTTAATTTGGGCTTCTTTTTTTAAAAAAATAATAATCATTTAAAATGAGTGTGAAATGGTATCTCATTGTGGTTCTGATTTGCATTTTTTAATGACTAGTGATGTTGAACATCTTTTTATGTTCTTCTTGGCCATTGTATGTCTTCTATGGAGAAATGTTTCTTCAAGTATTTTGATAATTTTTTGATCGGGTTATTTGCGTTTTTTATTGTTGGCTTGTAGAAGTTCTTTAATATGTTCTGGATCTCAAGTTCATGTCAGATATAAAATATGAAAATATTTCTGTTCATTCTGTATATTGCCTTTTTTATTCTGTGGATGATGTACTTTGAGGCACAGAAGTTTTCAGTTTTCATGAAGTCCAACTTCCCTATTTTTTCCTTTGTTTCCTGTGCTTTTAATGTTATATCTAAGAGATGATTGCCATATCCAACGTCATGAAACCTATCTCCTATATTTTCTTCTCAGACTTTTTATAGTATTTTTATCTGTTTTAATGTAAATGATCACATGGATTATTTTTATAGTATGAATAATAAAATGTAGTGCTTAAAATGAATCTAAATAACTAGCTGGTGAAAAATTAAACTATAAAAAATAAAAGTAGCATTTTTTTTTTTAAGATTTTATTTATTTGACAGAGAGAAACATAGCGAAAGAGGGAACACAAGCAGAGGGACTGAAAGAGGGAGAAGCAGGCTTCCTGCCGAGCAGGAAGCCCGATGTGGGGCTCGATTCCGGGTCTCCAGGATGATGACCTGAGCCGAAGGCAGTTGCTTAACTAACCCAGGTGCCCCAAAAGTAGCATATTTTATGAAAGAACTTTTTTATTGTTAAAAATTAAGATACAGTAAAACTGCTATTATATTCTTGAGATAATGCAGAATTTAATAAACATGATATGTGATAAGAATGAGAAAAACTGATAGAAATATGGTCTGCTAACATATTGTAGATAAAGGAATTTAAAAGATGATTAAAATAATGTAGGAATAACCCATAAAGATTAAAAATTCCAACTCCATAAAATGTTTTGTTGATTTGCATCATAATCACCTGGGTCTCAAATCCTAGGTATCTCAAAAAATTTTTCTACATTTTTCTTCTTATGCAATCGATTTCTTAATTCTAAAATTTTGTCTTATATTATCTCTCACATACATATTCTCTGTGTGTGTGTTTTGTGTTTGTTTGTTTTGTTTTGTTTTGTTTTGTTTTTTGAGAAAGAGAGAGCATGAATAGGGGAAGGGCAGAGGGAGATGGAGGAGAGAATCTTAAGCAGGCTCTATACTCAGCATGGGGCCCAACTTGGGGCTCCCTCTCATGACCCTGAGATCATGACCTGAGTTCATATCTGCCACTTAACTGACTGAATCACCAGACCCCCCCTTCTCACGTACATATTCTTCCCATTCTCACAACTGCTGGTCTTTTATTGTCATAGAAATAACTTCCACAATGAACTTTTCTCCTCATATTATTTATGAGATTACTTGTGGGAAGGTTGTGGCACTGGAAATGTAGGGGCAATTTATTTCTAAAAATGTTTGGTATTAGATGTTTAAAAATACATTGAAAAAGACATTTTAGGAAAAAAATCATAACTTTTTTGGACTTAACCTACACTTATGGTTTAGGTGTTTGTTTTTTTTTTAAATTGGTGTATCGCCATTCCTCTCTCACTGTTGTTAAAGTAATCTTGCTAAAGCAGAACTGAGATGATATGCTTACTGACTTCAAATCATCAAAGGCTGTTCTTGTCTTCTACAATATTTATGCATTTATTCATTTAAAAATATTCATTGAGCACCTCTGAGTGCAAGTTGCTGTTTTAGGCACTGATGATGAAACAGTGAACAAAACAAAAGTATTTAACCTTGTGGAGTTTACATCTTATTGGAGGAGTAGACAGCAAATAAAAAGTTAAATATATTGTATATTATGTGGCGGTACAAGAATGGAGAAAATATTTGATTAGAGATGAGGGCTGCAATGTCATAGCCTCCAGGAAAGGCTTCACTGGAAAGGTAGTATTCAAACAGAGGCCTGAAGGAAGTAAGGCAGCAAGCTATGCCAAAGAATATGGGGAAAGTGTTTTCAGGAAGAGTGAAGAGCAAATACAAAGGATACATGCTGGGAGTGTGCCTGGTACTTTTGAGGAACATCCAGGAGGCCATTTGGTTGGTGCAAGGTGAGAAGAACTCACCCTGGTAGTAACTGGTAGTAATTGAAGGCAGAGAGTTTGCAGAGCATAAGATCTTGTAGGGTCTGTAGGCCAATTGCAAGGACTTCAGCTTTTACTCTGAGACAGAAGCCTTTGAAAAATTCTGAACAGAAGAGTGACATGACCTGGCTTCTGTTTTAAAATGATTACTTTGGCAACTATGTTGAAATGTGTCCTGGGGGTAGGAGCTAGGGCTGCATCACCATTAGATAGCTACTATAAAAATATCGGCAAGAGATGGTGCCCCCCCTGGGGAAGAGGTTACAGAAGTGAATCTACCAGCCTATCTTTGTAGTCCCATTCCAGCTTGGATGAGAGGAGGGGCTGGAGTGGATGAAACTGCTTAGGGCAAACATAGAAAAATGAGTGCAGAATCATGGATGAATCCCTAGGAAATAACAAAATGTAAGGGTGCCTGCCAACCCAGGTACATGGTGTTTCAGCTAAGTTAGACTTCCTGATCTTTGAATAGTCTGTATTTTCAGCCTTTGGCCCTTTGCCTGAGCATTTGCTTATCTTCTTTACATGTCCAAAATCCATTAATTATTTAGAATCCATCTCAGATATTACTGCCTTCATATATAGGATCACCAGATTGAGCAAGTAAAAATATAGAAGGCCCAATTAAATTTGAAATTCAAATAAAAAATGAATAATTTTTTTAGTATAAGTATATCCCAAATACTGCATGGAACATAGTTACACTAATTTTTTTCATTGCTTATTGAAATTCAAATTCGACTGGGCATCCTGAATTTTATTTGGCAAACCTACTTATAAACTGTTCTCAAACACTGAAATTAACTATCATTTTGGTCAGGATAGGTTATATTATTCCACAGTAAAACAGAACCCCCAAGTCTTAGAGGCTTTAGACGACAACGTTTTATTTCCTGCTCATACTACATGTATTTTATGGGGCAGCAGAGAAGTCTTGTTAATTGTAGCTCTTCAGAGACTATCATTTTAAAGTGTACTATGCCAAAGGGGGAAAAGAGAGAGTTCTTCAGTCTCACATTAGCAATTAAATGCTTGGGGCTGGAAGTAACAAACACCATTGCCATTCGCAACTCATTGGCCAGAGATACTCCCTTAGGCCTATCAACCAAAGAGGAACCAGCTGTTCAAACCTACAGTTTCCTGGGAAAGGAGAGGCGATTGGGAACGGAGCTCTGTAGAGAATAGCACCAATGATGTAGTTCCTAGATACAAATCACTATAGTCGTAATCTACCTTTTCCTGAGCTCAGTAGGAATTTATTTTTAATTCTCTAATGATATTTATCTTATCTTAAGTTATAGCTTAACCATCTTTTGCTCATTTAATTCTTTTGGGCTAAGAAATTGTTTGAAAGGTAGATCCCAGAATTGTATTGACAGTACAAATATATTAAGTTGATCTGACATTCTGCACTCAAGGTCAGTGCCTCACTCACCTTATTCTTGTCCCAGCTCCCTATGAAGGTATGACTTCATCTTAAGCTGAGATGTCCATTGTTGTAGCTGTCATTTGCCCTTCAGGTACATAGGCTCTTCTTTGCCTGAATGTTTCCTCTTGCTGTTTTTTTGCGTGAGGTTCTATATGGCAGGCAGAAAGCAGATTCCCTTGCCCCTGGACACTCTAACTTCACTGCTGTTTGCATCTCTTTTTTACTGCTAGCTGGAAAGAATTAATATGGTATTAATTTCTTTTTCTTAACTTTTTTGTTCTCTGCTATCCTTTCAACCAGACCAGATAAATAAATGTTCATAAGATAAATGTACAAAACCACAGATAATTAATATATGGGGAAATATATTGATGACTCAAATGAGACACTACTTTTTGAATCTGTTTGGAATGGAATAAATAACCAAATTTTGGTGGGTTTCTGCCAGGAATAGACTTCATTTTCCAACAACCAAGAAGACACATTCCAAAAACTGCCAAGAAGTGGGCAATGGAAGAAATTTGAGGGATTCAAACTCCAAGTGAAGGCTGAATTTAAATGATCACTTTTATATCTGAAAATGAATGGATTAAAGCTACTAATCTGTACTAGGTCAAGGAAAATCTATCTGTGTCTCATTCAGACTATATAATAGTGCTACAAAGTTTCCATCTCTCTTGTGGTAAGAATGAGGCAAGACAAGATAGCTTTTGCTGCTGTTTTATATTCACTAGGAGGAATCCATGCATCATGGAGAGCATTAAGTGTGATTAAGATGGTCATTCAAGGGGCGCCTGGGTGGCTCAGTTGGTTAAGCGACTGCCTTCAGCTCAGGTCATGATCCTGGAGACCTGGGATCGAGCCCCACATCGGGCTGCCTGCTCGGCAGGAGGCCTGCTTCTCCCTCTCTCACTCCCCCTGCTTGTGTTCCCTCTCTGCCTGTGTTTCTCGCTGTCAAATAAATAAAATCTTTAAAAAAAAAAAAAAAAAAAAAGATGGTCATTCAATTATTATATTCTGTAACATTTGAAAAAATTAGTTTTTATATCAGCACCCATTTTATGACACTTTAGTCATTAATTTAATAATATTTAAGAATTCTGATCAAGTTTAATTAATGATCTAGAATATTTAAGTTTGCTATTGTTTCAATAACTTGGTTAAATTAATGAACCAAGTTGGAAAAATGTTAGAACTATCTGGAAGAAGATTATTTAACCCGAACCCAATCAAAATCTGTATTAAAGAAATTATTGTCTTTAAATAACTTTGTTGTTGGGAAGGTTTAAGTATATACTAAAGATTAAACAAATGGAATTCAGTAAAGAAATGAAAGTACCTTGCAATGCACTATATTGGTTAAATTTACTTTCAAACTGGCATTTTTTAATGTTGGTGCTCGTGAAGAGAAAGTACAAAAAAAGTTTGGTTGACTAAGAAAATTATGTATCTATTTCTATATCTTTTGATTTTATAAATTTCAAAAGAATATCTTTATTTTACACTCTGAATGACATTATCACTAGAAATAGAACATCATTGAAGGTCTTGTTATAAATCTTGAATAATTTATATCAGTTCATTGATTATTATTAATTCAACTAATTTCCAGTTATTAATTTTATGTCTATTTTATGCTAGTGAGTGATTCATCTATTTATTAAAAAAATATTTTTGATCAGTGTTTATTATGTACCAGGCACTGTGCTGGGTGCTGGAATAGAAATTTACCTGGCAAACACTCAGGGCTTCAGACAAAGGCAATCCCAACTAGCTTTATACTTGAAAGAAATTAATTACTGTTATTTATTTATGATTACATTGCATTGCATTCTGGGTTTCAGAAAGAAAGGCTACATGTTAAAATAATTGCCTGGTAGAGAGATAACTTTGACAAAAAAATGTTTGCTCTTTGCTCTTTTTTTTCACCACCTTTCTCAATGGAATATTGGTGATTAAAAGCAACATCAACTTGACTTCTACAAAGAGAAGTCGCTTAACCAACTGAGCCACTCAGGCACCCCAAAAGAGAGGATTTTAAAAACAAAAGTAATAAAGCAATTTATCCAAAAGAATGTATGATTTAATAGCTCAGTCTTTCTCTTTCGAGAAAACAGAAAAGCAAAAAGCATAGTGCTATAAACACAGTTCATTAATTATAACTCAGATTGGTGAAAGAGCTCTCTGCTAAGACCAACTCTAGTTATCAATCTTTATTTATTTATTTTTAATGTCATGCATCTCTAGACGTTAACCTCAAGGTTATTTTCTTTGTGTCATTTCCTCATTATGTCATTCCACTACTGACCTGTGATTTCCGTTTTTTTCCCCTATGATTTTCTTCTCATGCATTATATTTATGAATGCTTTTTAGCTTGTAATTATCACTATTTCTAAAGAGAAAATGTGACCCATAAAGAGCTTTAGCTTTGTATTTTTGGGAAAAATTCTTGGTTTTTAAATTTTTTTATTTTTAATTTTTTAAAAGATTTTATTTATTTATTTGACACAGAGAGAGAGACACAGTGAGAGAAGGAACACAAGCAGGGGAAGTGGGGAGAGGAAAAAGCAGGACTTCTGTTGAGTGGGGAGCCCGATGCAGGGCTCGATCCCAAGACCCTGGGACCCTGACCTGATTTGAAAGCAGACACTTAATGTGCCCAGGTGCCCCATATTCTTGTTTTGTTTTTTTTTTTTTAATAAGATTTTATTTTTAAGTAATCTCTACACCCAATGTGGGACTTGAATTTACAACCCTGAGATCAAGAGTCATGTGCTCTGCTGACTGAGCTAGCCAGGTGCCTCTAGATTATTTTTAATCCTTCAAATTCCTCTTTGCAGGATTAACTACATGAATTTTATCTTACACCTAAAAACACTAAATAGTATTCCAGGCTTGCTAAATGGAAACAAAAGCAGAAGATAAAAATACAGGTAATAGAGTAAAAATTCACCCAGAACCCTGTGCCTGCTGATAACCACCATTACTAGATGGATGTATATTGTTCTATATTTTCCACACATTCACAAATCTTCACTATATGTATACAGCGATACCTACTGCACTGTTATATTTTATGAAAATATATATAGATATTTATGAAAATCACAATATAGGTTTTTTTCTTTTTTTACTTAATAATATACATATGCTGTCATTTCATATGCCTGGATATGTATAGATCTATAGTAATTTTAATTGTTACCTAATATTCCACAGAAAGCTTCATCAACCAGTTCCCATTTTGAACATTTAGAATATCTATGAAAGGCAGTAATGAATATATAATGGTTAAGAGCATGTGCTTAGCTCTAAACTTCCTTGGTTCAAATGTCAGCTCTGTGACTAATTAATAAATGATCTTGGGAAAGTTTCTTAATCACGCTATTGCTCAGTTTCCTCACGGGTAAAACAGAAATTATAATAGTAATGATCTCAGGGTTATTGTGACAATTTAATGAATTAATGATGAAAATTGTAACATTTGTGAAGAAGATTAATCTTGGGCTGTAAGCTAATAAAATTCAGCTTCAAAAAGTTTAGAGAATACTAGATGGGAAAATGAAACACATGTAGGCACATACACTCAAATTATGGAAAATTACAGATACAAGGAAACTCTTAAAAGCATCCAAAAAAAGAGACATTGCCTTAATGGAGTAACAGGAATGCTCACATTTTGAGATTTGTGGAAGACAGAGGACAATAAAATGACATCTTCAGAGAATGATGGAAGACAAAAATCCACTGACTTAGAATTCTATTTTCAGTGAAACTATTCTTCAGAAGTTCAAGGAAATAAATACATTTTTAGATAAAAGCTGAACATATTCACTTAGCATACTAAAGGAAGTTCTTTATGCTGAAGGAAAATATTCTAGAAAGTAAACATTGAACTACAAGAAGGAATGAGGACTTTGAAGTGGGTAAATATAAAAGAATATTGACTGGAGCCACAGTGATAAATATGTAGTATAAGGCTCTAACCTATAAGAAGTAAAATATAAGACAATAATAACACAAAGGGCAGGAGGAGGGAAATGGTACTATTCAAGGCTCTTGAATTATTTGGAAGAGGTGTAAAAGTAATATATATAAGATAACTTCAAAAAGTAAATGAAACATATTGCAATTCCAAATTTTACCATTAATATGTATAAAAATGCCTAATAATAACTACATATAGAACAATTTAAAAAATACTCGATTAATACAAAAAGTGGGCAGGAAAGAATTAAGGGACAAAGACGGAATAAGAAAGAGAGAAAGAAAATAGTGAAATGGTAGACTTAAAAGAAAATATATCAGTAGACACATTACTCATATAATAAACTGCAATTAACATATTATTTAATTAGATTTAAAAAATAAAGGAACAAGACCCACCTATATGCCAGACATTGTTCTGTGTACCTGTATAGCATCTAAGAAGCCATTACTTAATCCAAGACCACAAAGATTTACTCCTGTTTTAAGAATTTTATAGTTTAACTCTTCCATGTAGGACTATTATCCATTTGGGGTTAATTTTGATATGTAGTCCAAGTTAAAGGACTAATTTCCTTTTTTCAAATGTGGATATCCCAGCACCACATGCTGAAAAGATAATTATTTCCCCACATTGCATTGTCTTAGCACCATTGTTAGAATCAACTGACCACAAATCTAATGGTTTGTTTCTGGAATTACAATCCTATTATTCCATTGATCTATATATTGATTCTTATGCTACTACTACACTGTTTTGATTACTATAGTGTTGTCATTGAGAAGTGTGAATCCTCCAACTTTGCTTTTTCTCAAAATTATTTTGGCTATCCTTGCTTCCTTGAATTTACAAGGAATTTGAGTATTAGCTTGTCAATGTCTGCAAAAAAAGGCAGCTGACATTTGGATGGCAATTTTGTTGAGTCTGTAAATTGATTGGGAAGTATTATCATCTTAACAGTATTGTCTTCTAATTCATGAACATAGATTTATTTATTAATTAGAGATCTTTAGCCTAAAATATTTATAATTATTAATGTACAAATATTGTATTTCTTTTATTAAATTTATTCTTAAATGCTTTAGATGCCATTTAAATGGAACTGGATCTCTATTTCATTTTTGAATTGTGCGTTGCTAGTGTATAGACGTACGGTTGATTGTTGCATATTTATCTCATATCCTGCAAACTTGCTAAACTTGCTTATGAGTTATAACTTTTTGAAGTGGGTTCCTTGTCATCATGATCAGATAGTCTGCAAATAGAAATACTTCTTCCTTTCTAATTTGGAGGCCTTTTATTTCTTTTTCTTGCATAATTTTCCTAGTGAGAACTTCCAGTGCAATGTTGAATGAAAGTGACAAGAGTGGACATCCTTATCTTGTTCTTGGTATTAGATTTTGTTACCAATCTTAGGCTTCTGCCATTAAGTATGATGTTAGCTGTGGGTTTTTTATACATTTCCCTATAACAAAATGAGGACGTTTCCTTCTATTCTTAGATTATTTCAGTGTTTTTATTATGAAGGCGTGTTCAGTTTTATCAAATGCCTTTTCTGCATTAGTTAAAATAATAATGTGGTTTTTGTCCTATATTCTATTAATAGAATATATTACAATGATTAGTATTCAGATTTAATTTAGCCCTCTGTTGCTGAGCTAAATCCAGTTGGTTATAATACAGAATCCTTTTTGTGTCTTGCTCCATTTAGTTTACTAGTATTTTGTTGATGATTTTTTCCGGTATTAATAAGGAATATTTTGTAGATTTTTTTAAAGCTATATTTTTCTGGTTCTGTTATCAGTGTAATAATGGTCTCACAGAATGAATTGCAAAGTGGTCCCTCCTCTTCTATTTTCTGGAATGGTTTGTGAAGAATTGGTATTCTTTAAATATTTGGTGGAATTCACCAGTGAAACTATGTAGACTGGGTTTTTTGCGGGGGAGATAGTTTTAAAAATTACTGTTCAATTTCTTCACTTGTTATAGGTCTATTGAGATTTTATATTTAGGCCATTGGTAACATACAAGAACAGAATCATTAAGGGGCAGGCATTCTAAAGAATACAGATCTCCTTCTATCAGTTTTCTTTAAAATTTTTCATTAATGAGCTCCATGGTTTTGTGAAATGTTACTAGGGAACTGTCTAAGATCACTGTTTTGATCCCAATAAGCTGGAATCACTGAGAAATGAAATAGAAATTGAAACATGTAGCAGCCATGACTTGGTCTAAGCACAGTGCTTATAATTGCAGTAGGTTGGTTGATCCTTTGCTGGTAAATTTCAGGAAGGTCAAACTTTAAAAACTGACAGATTTTGTTAAATGAGCTTTTGAGGTATTAATAAATATCTGACAAATATTAATTCTATTTTGAATAGTTCATGCAAATGAAGAAACTTTTATTTCAACTATTTTTGACCTACGAATAATACATAGAAAACTCCAGGCACTGTTCTATTGGCAATTTTCATAGATCAAGAAAAGATTTTGGAGGGGAAATAAAACTGCCGCTGTTATAGGCTAGTGTTTAAAGGACTGTAATCTTACCCAAAGACCATCCATGTCTTTCTTGTGAATACCTAGTAGCCTGTTACCAAAATCCTAGCTGGCAGCAGTTTCATCCAGAAGAATGCATTCCAGTTAAGGATCAATAGTTATGCCCAAATGTGTTTAGTGAGAGCCTGCAGGGACAGTGGCTACTGGCAAAGCATCAGAAATATGAATGGTTCTAGGAACTGGCATTTTCTATTTAGTGCATGTTGTGACATGTATTCAAATATGTGTGGGACTGAGAGTAAAATTTGACTTGTGGTACCTCAGATATTTATATGATAATATAACCTCTAAATACCATCCTCAAAATGGATGCTGATTTATTGTGAACAAAATGAAGTGAGTCAAATTCAGTTTTCGATGGTGGTGTGTTGGACTGGGCTGAATGCGCATAGGCAGGACCAACACATACATGTGCTGAGAATCATATAAAGATCAATTTCCCCACTGAAAAGATACAGGAAAAAATACAACAACAACAAAGTATCAGGCTAATAATGTTCAGATGCTGGGTCTGTATTCTTCCCAAATGACCAAAGAGAATCTAGTCATTAGCAGGGAGCTTAGGTCATATATTAAAGGTAACTCTTCAAAGAGACAGTTTTGAGAATTCCTGAGTCCAGGTACCATTCCGTTGTTCTTTAAAGTTCCAATAAAGAGGAAGTACCTTTTCCCCCAAAGTAGTTTGGGAACAACACCTGGGGTCTGTCTGACAGTAGCAGGAACAGTCTTTGCAGCAGGAATGTCTGGTGGCTCAGTCGGTTAAGTGTCTGCCTTCTGCTCAGTTCATGATCTCAGGGTCCTGGGATTGGACCCTGCTTCTCCTTCTGCTCCTTCCCCTGCTTGTGCGCTCTCTCTCAAATAAAAAAAATCTTAAAAAACAAAAAACAGAAAATGCCCCATCTTTGCAGCAAGTCTCATGGCAATTTTGAAATGGGTCATAGGAAAAGCTTACTTAACAGAAGGTGTAGCAAAACTATAAGTGTTTTTAACATGAATACTTAACATTTCAAATTTTTAGGTTTCAGCAAGCAAACTCATCTTTTGCTTTACATAATTTAATCTATATTTTTTAAGTTATTGAAGTTAGAGTCTCCAAGTTTGGTGGTGAGATTTTCTAAATTGCACTCAAGATTGTGTCACCAGCTTCCTTAAAAACAAATGGAACAAAATGGTTGGAATGAGTAAGTAGAAATAGATACTTTTTGCATGGATCTCATATTTTTGAAGTTTAACAATCCATAGAAATTTGTGTGTGCTTGATGCTATACTTATTGCTCATTATTCTCCAACTGTAAGTGGCTGGTATTAAAACAAATTATTAATTTGCAGAAACTTAAATGCATTTGTTCCAAATGAGAAGTGTTCTTTTTCACCACCTGGTTGACTTTAAGCTTAGGAGTCCTATTTGAAAAATAGGTTTCTCCCAAAACTCTTCATTTGTTCCTCATAATAATTTTACTATAACATCTCTTCTAACTAGATGACCTATCAATGCTTTTCCCTTTGGGGTTTTTGGTCAAGGGAGCTTGTACAACAGTCAAAAAGGAAATAAGGTAGACAAAAAGGAAATAACGAACAGACAAAAAGGAAATAAGGCATCAGATTTATTAATTAACAGGAAAGCACATGAAAATAATAACACCTATTTTTCTTCTTTCATCTCTTTCCCTCCTTATCATCCCTCTCTCCCCTTGATGAGCTTCTCCAGGAAGCTGACGTACCAACCTTAGGCTTTGGGGCAAATGGAGCATGCCATCCTCCTCTAACTGAGCATTAACTCACAAGCTCAGGCTTGCCTGCATGAAGAAAGACAGACAAATCTGGATCTGTAGATCCACTTTTACAACCAGTCAAATAAGTCTGTTTTGTGGGGACAAATTAAGGGAGGAAAATCAGTACAGGAAATAAAGAAGAAGTAAATCATGCCCTTAACCTTTTCAATCTCTAGTAAAATATGTCTCCAATGTGAATGTCCCAGATGGGGACTGCTCAAAGGAGTTGAAAATATTCCCTTCCACGAATCTGCAAATAGGGAGTGGGGGTGAAGTTACCTCTTCCAAAAAATGAAGCCAAAACAAAAGGAAAAAGAGAGGTTTTCTGATGATGAGTAGGCAACACAGATGTCATTAAGTCTGTTCTTTACTCAAAATCTAATATTTCATGGGCAAGCCTCTTTTTATAGGGTTTTAGCAGGCTTGGTTGTCTGATTTTAAGTCTGCATGTAACCCAAGGTGGGAAATCAGTCAGAACAAAGGGATGTGATGATGTTCAGCATAGTAAAACATAGCCCCTGACAGTGTGAGAGCAATAAAAAAAAGAGAATGGAAGTACATAAGTAATTAATAATGTCAAAGGCATAGCCATTAGGTGCCATTCTGTGTGCTTAAAGGAGTTCCATAAACGTAAGTAGACTCTTTGCTGATGGTGTCAGTGTGTCATGAAAAATAGTCATCATTTAAATTGAAAGCAGTAACTTCAGTTATTTGGCAAATCTCAGTAATCGGATTTTGGAGTCCATATAGTCAAATCTTTTATAAATGATGAAACGGAGATCAAGTATTCTGTCAAAGAAGATTAGAAGGGCATTTAATATATTTCAGAAAAATGTTAGTGTGACATGAATTTTTTTTTTAATGAAAAACTTCTTTTTGAGACAGGGTGAACTAGCTCAATGGAAAACAGCCATACAGAAAGCCTCACCAGCATGGAGAGTAAGAAAATGAGAGAGAGATAGATGGACAGAGAGAGAATGTTTTAGTCTGTTCAGGCTGCTATAACAAAAACATCATATACTTGGTGACTTACAGATGACAGCAATTTATTTCTGATGGCTCAGGAGGCTGGGAAGTTCAAGATTAATGTGTTGGCAGATAAAGGTGTCTGGTGAGAGCCTGTTTACCAGCTCAGAGACGGCCGGCCATCTTCTCACAGTGTCGTCACATGGTAGAAGGAGTGAGGGAGTCTGGGGTTTCTTTTATGAGGGTACTAATCACAGTCATGAGGGCTCCACCATCATGACCTAAGCACCTCCCAAGGGCCTTAGCTCTAGATACCATCACATTGGGGATTAGCTTTCATTATATGAATTTTGCAGGAACACATTCAGTCTGCAGTTAAGAATTAGAACATGACTATAATGTCATGTTTTTTTTTTTTTTTTTTATAATACCAAATAGTACTTCACATGGCAGTCTCTCCATGGGCCCAATCACTGTTGATTGAATGAATGGTATACATGTTGGGGATATTATAAGAACAGAATTCATAGCTTTGAAGGAATTTAAGTCACTGTAAGATTTCAGTACTATTAATAGTATCATCTCCCTCTTTAGCATATTTTCATACTTCTGCCTTCATGTTGCTTCTTCATTGCGACTGCCTCTCCCTGCCCCATGGAAATACGCCATAGAGAGGGGACTAAGGTTGTTATTTCCTAGTAAGGAAATTTAGAGTAAAAATGTATTCCCTGATCAGAAACAACATTGCATGACTCCAGGGGGTTCAATTCACATTCAAGTCTGTGTGAATGACACTCTAGAATTGGGCAATCACCAATCTGCATGACTATACGTGGCAACTCTAAATTGTAAAACTTGCCAGGCCATAAATTTTACCAAGGTGATCAGAGTAATTTTTTTTTTTTTTATAATGCTGGGGAAGATGGCAATAAAGGTCTCTACTAAGCAGAAATTGAGACACCTCAACTTCATGCTGTTAAACTTTGCAGAACTTTATTCTTTAAAAGACCCTGATTCAGGATAAAGTGAATTTTTCGTTTAAAAGCTATCAGAGTTCTGGGGCACCTGGGTGGCTCAGTTGGTTAAGCGACTGCCTTCGGCTCAGGTCATGATCCTGGAGACCAGGGATCTAGTTGGGCTCCCTGCTCGGCAGGAAGCCTGCTTCTCCCTCTCTCACTCCCTCTGCTTGTGTTCCCTCTCTGGCTGTGTTTCTCTCTGTCAAATAAATAAAAAAATCTTTTAAAAATTTATAAAAAAAATAATAAAAGCTATCAGTTCTCTATATGACAGTTTTCATGTCTTTGAATTCTTCATTTTTTTTTTTTAACTCTTCATTTTTGCACTACTACTTGAAAGTAGTTTTCCATGTGGTTTTGGGTAAAATTACTTTGTACTAGAGTAGATATTATTTGCATTTTGAAAGTGTGTTTGTAGGAGTGAATCCATAGATGTTTACAAAAATATTTTTAGTTGTAATACTCTGGTTTAATTAGGAAAATATAAAGTTTTACATAATATTTATTATTATTGCCATCATAGCTCTTTTTAAAAGCAAAAGCAAACCCGAGTTTACACTTTAGGATATCTAAGTGTCCATTAATCTCTGCAACATGGGACCTAATTTATGGACATGTCTACAACTTTGAAGGATATGGGCTCACCCAGATATATAGTGCTCCTACCTAGTTATAAATGGGAAAGGAACCTAATCTGCTTTAGTGTACTTTATTTTTTTATTTTTTATTTTTTTTTAAAGATTTTATTTATTTATTTGACAGAGAGAAACACAGTGAGAAAGGGAACACAAGCAGGGGGAGTGAGAGAGGGAAAAGCAGGCTTCCCGCTGAGCAGAGAGCCCGATGTGGGGCTCGATCCCGGGTCTCCAGGATCATGACCTGAGCCGAAGGCAATCACTTAACCAACTGAGCCACCCAGGTGCCCCTGCTTTAGTGTACTTTAATTTTTATTGTAGTTTCTATTTAAGAATAGACACAAAACACATATTCTGGTAAATTTCTTTTTTTTCTCATTTGCTTTTCATGGGAGATGCAAAATTTCCAAATCCAAACTATACTTGAAAATTATGTTATATGTTTTAAAACTATTTCTTGGGGTGCCTGGGTTAAGCATCTGCCTTTGGTTCAAGTCAAGATAGTGGGATCCTGGGATGGAGCCCCGCATCAGGCTCCATATTTAGTGGAGAGCCTGCTTCTCCCTCTCCTCTTTGCTTGTGCTCTCCCTTGCTATCCCTCTCTCTCTTGAATAAGTGAATAAAATATTAAAATAAAATAAAACTATTTCTCGTGGTTATTATGGCCCACCGTACTTATCACTTGTGAAACTGTGATAGTAAATTTAAACAAGATGTCAAATGCATGTATTTAAGATCTTAACAAAACCTTTTGTATGTTTATGATTGGCAAATAAGATTCTGAATAGAGATAATATCAGTGTGCATTTGACTTATCAGAAAACCATGCTGTTTCTATAGAAGCAACTCTCATTTTTTACAGACTGCATCCTTTTTAGAAGCTATAATTCTAGATGCATGACTAAAATGAGCACTGTCAAGTGCTGTGTAGAGTGGGTAAATAGTTTGAGTTATAATTGCATAACCTGCTATACCTGTGTTCACACCCTGGCCTTGGAACTTGGATCCCCGGCCATGTGACCTTGAGCAAGGCATTAAATTCTTTTTCTTTTTAAATTATTTTTTATTTTTATTTAAAAGGTTTTATTTATTTATTTGACAGAGGGAAACACAGCGAGAGAGGGAACACAAGCAGGGGGAGTGAGAGAGGGAGGAGAAGCAGGCTTCCCGTGGAGCAATGTGGGGCTCGATCCAGGGACTCCAGGATCATGACCTGAGCCGAAGGCAGCCGCTTAACAATTGAGCCACCCAGGTGCTCCAAGGCATTAAATTCTTCAGCTTATGTTGAAATGATTAATGTAATTAATAAATGTAAAATAATCTTTTGTGTGTTTATAGCAAATTCTAATACTGCCTTAATTTTGTGTGTGTGTGTAATAAATGCATTAGTTTGCTAGGGTTTCCATAACAAAATATCCCAGGCTGAATGGCTTCATCAACAGAAATTAATTCTTTTACAGCTCCAGAAGCTAGGAATATATGTTCAAAACATCAGCAGTTCTAGTTTCTTCTGAGACCTCTTTCCTTGCCTTGTAGAGAGCGACTTTCTTGCTGAGTCCTCACACATCTTTCTTTTTCTTTTTTTTTAAAGATTTTTTAAATTTATTTGGCAGAGAGAAACCCAGCCAGAGAGGGAACACAAGCACAGGAGTGAGAGAGGGAGAAGCAGGCTTCCCGTCGAGCAGGAAGCCCAATGTGGGACTCGATCCCAGGTCTCCAGGACCATGACCTGGGCCAAAGGCAGTTGCTTAACCAACTGAGCCACCCAGGTGCCCTCTCACACATCTTTCTTGTGTACATGTACATCCCTGGTATGTCTCTGTGTGTCCAGATTTTCACTTCTTATAAGGACATCAGTAATATTGGACGAGAGCCCGCTGTAACAATTCTATTTAAATTAAAAGGTATGTTACCTTTTAAATGGGTTCTATCTCCAAATATAGTCACTTTCTGAGGTACTGGGGAGTTAGGACCTCAACATATGTGTATGTTGGGGGAAACCATTCATCCAGTAATAGTAACTAAGAATGATTCTATGTTTTTATCATCTGTTCATTAAGAGGTTATTCTGGGGCAGACACCCCAGGTAGGTACAGGGGAATAAAGGTGGTTAAGCACTTTCCTTGCCTGCAATTAACTCATAGTATAGTTACAGTGAGTTGCAAACTTGCATAATAGAATAACCCAAAAGACTTTAAGTATATGGGTTCCAGAGTATATGGGCATCTCCAAAAGTAGGCTTTGAATATGTCTTTCTAAAAAAACTCTCTGGAAGATATAGGTGTTTGGTTACCTCAGATCAAATGGAAAATGGTTATATATATATATATATATATATATATATATATATATATATATATATATATGATGATTTTGCCTTTCAGTTCTAATAATAGTCCACTGAGGTTAGAAATTGAGCTTAAGGGAATCTCAAGTGCTTTGCCTAAGATTACACATCTGGTTTAAGTAGGGGGTCCTCACTGCATTTTCCCAACACAAATAAGTCTTTAATTATTTAATGAGATAATCTTAAACCTCTTGACTTAAGTCCACTAAGGTTCTGTATACAACTGAAAGTCATGCTGGTATTCCCAAAGCCATCGGGGGAATATTTCTTAAGCTTTAATGGAATTTAAGGAATTTTTTATTGAGAGGAAAACAAAAACCAAAGCGAGACTCACACTGTTTTACAACTTAGAGTTCAGTTATACAAATGACATTTCCACCCCATACTGCCAAGCCTTTTAAACAGGAGGTTTTGTCATTCCTGTTGCAACTCTTGGGTCTGATGAGGACAAGACCAAATTAAATTTTGCTCAGTATTGACTATATGCCTTGATTATATTCAAAGTCTCAGGGGACTAAAATTAAATCTGTAGAAGAAGATAACCCTGCTGTTAATAAAAAGCTTCTTACATGGCCTTTGCCTTTGAAATGTTACTAGATCCATTTTCAGATAAAGCTTCTCAGAAAGTTTTTGGGGAAAAAAAAAAAATCAAAGTAACTTTTTTGGCTGACGCCTTGCTATGGTTTACTCGTTTCACAAGACTGTTTCCAGTGCTTGAAAAGCCAGATTGATTTTTTGAGTAAATGCCATGGGAAATGCCATAACCCTGAAGAGAAACCTTGTTTTAGATTTCAAAGCACCAGGCCCTCTTGGTGTAGGGATAAACCAAAGTTACCCAATGTAAAGTTAAGGGATGCAAGTTGTTACTTTATTCTTGCTATTAACTAAAAAATGTCTGATCCATTTTTCCTTCCCTTTGAGGCTTATCTAAAAATATCATATTCAGTGATTTAATTAATGTTTTCCAAGTATATGTATGCTTTCATTCTTTTTAAGGTGATCAGTAAAATTGTGCAAATAACTACTTCCCACCTTCAATTAAGATGAAATTAGATTCTATTAATTCAGAAAATTAGAATGACATTTTTTGGTTTACAAAGTAACATTATTGATTTTTATTACCATTTTATTTCACAGCTTGGGTTTTGGTGGATGACAGACTTATTCAGACAACAAATTAATAAACTGAAAGATTGGTAAATTTTTGTATCCATTACCGAACACGGAGAAAATGTAAATAAGTCTCCTACTGACTTCGATTGACTTCAAATGTAAATTGTGTAAATAAGGTCCATAGGATTCGATTAATAACAGAGATTGGTCAAATACAAATGCAACTTAAATAAATGACCTGTCTGAGCAAGTTATGACTGAAATGGTCTTGACATCAATAAAGAATCCCTGCCAGTTAATCTACTCCTTTTAAGAGAAAAAGTTTCCAGAGGGAGTGGGTAATGCACAGGTTTATGAAGTTTGAAGCTTCTATTTAATGTCTTTAAGTGATCATGTAATTGCATTGCTCATTTGCAGCCCAGAGTTCAAGCTCTGAAACCAGAGATGCTGTCAATTAAGATCACCATATTGTCAGTAGTCAGCTGGCAGGATGTCTCATTCAAAGCTCAGCAGCTCAAATTCCTTTTCTCCAAGGAATGACATACGCTATTTCTTTATCTTTTTCTATCATTTTTGATGATGAGTGCTAGTTGATTACATAATGTTACTCAGGCATAAATGATAAGAAACTGAATAAGATGGCTGAACTGTAGTCTTGATGTTTGGGTGCCTGAGCCCAAAGAAGCACTCTATGTGGATCAAAGAGCTCCTCTAGTGTGGATATATTGGTTAAGATCGGATTTGGCTACAAGAAACAGAGAAACCAAAAGACAAATTAAAGACTAATTTTCAATTTATCAGGAAGTCTTGAAGTAGAGAGTTGCCGGTTTAGCTGTTCATGGGCGTTGAAATCTAGGTTTCTGCAAATTTTTTTTTAAAGATTTTATTTATTTATTTGACAGAGAGAAACACAGCTAGAGAGGGAACACAAGCAGGGGGAGTGAAAGAGGGAGAAGCAGGCTTCCTGC
>PITA01013353.1:0-52680 GCA_004023965.1 Spilogale gracilis | reverse complement strand
AAATATCAAGTCAAATATCAAATCTCTTTCATGTCTGCCTTTATTTCAGAAGTGAATTAACCACCATGCTAATTAAGCTTAAATGTCAGAGTCTCTTCCTTGCCTGGGCCCCTCCTCACAACACACTCTACACACTTTTGTAGGCTTTGCAAAAGGACGCTTGAGGCAAGGTTGGTTAAGACCGTGGACTCTTCCCACTCCACGATACCCTCCAACACACTTCTCCAAATATAAGATCACATGTGGAGTGGCTATGAAGTTGCTGAGCTGGGGACAACCGAGTTTGATTTAATTAGGTCTATGCATGTTGAATGCAGTCATGTCTATGTTTGGTTTAGTTGTCTCCATCCATCCTGGGGTAGGTATGCATTCCAGGAAATTTTCACAGCCTGTGGTATTAACTACCCTCATTATTAACTCACAAAGGTGCAGAACACAGGTTGTGTGGAGCAATTAACTTGCCCTTCTAAGGATAATACAAAATAAGTAAGCATAATGGAAAGAAAAAAAGAAAGACTTGAAATATACAGCATGAGAAAACAGCCTGTGGAAAAGTCCTCTAAATCCTATATTTCATTAAAAGAAAGAGAACTTTTGAAATAACTATCCCCTCATATTTTATAGCAATGGTACAACATTTATCTTACATGATAACAGTAAGTTACAAAACTAAAAGGGAATTTCAAATTAGCAATAATATAAAAAATTCAATCAAAAGGCTGAACAATCCCTATAGTTGCAATATAGAATCACAGTAAGTCATAGTCATAAAATGGCGAGCAAAGTTTGAAGCCAAAAACAAGTAGGAAGAAATAGTATAAAGTTGTATCAGGCAATTAATTAATTACAGTGTAATGATTTTCTTCTGGGCTTTGTAATTTTACTGATTTCCCAGGTTTTTCTAAATTTTAATTTGCTACAATGTATTTTCTCATCCCAATCATATCTAATTTTGTAATTTATTTCCTTTTATTCTAAATTTTCCTACTTTGTATAAGATTGAGGTCCCATTATATGGAGACACCCTGGACTTTTTAAGCATTATTTCAAATCACCTATCATGCTATACTGTGGCATTTCTTTAATACAAGTCTTATATAGTTAATTGTATCCCTAAATCACCTTCTTATAACATGAAGGCCTATTTTTCCCTTTGTGACCCACATGCAATGAATTCAGATTCTCAGACAATGCAGAAAAAATATTCAAGACATTAAATAAAAATTGAGGTGACAAGTAAAAGGAAATGACAGAACTGGTGAGAAAATATTCTGTACACAGAGCCTAAATGGAAGCTCCCCACTGTTCCAATTTATTCCTCTACTTCTACCCACATTAATGTTCAAGAGGTAGCTGGCCCAATTCAAAGATTAAAAAAAAAAAAAAAGCATCATGTTTGCATTAAAAATGTACTAAACACAGCAAAACAAAATACTGAAAAAAGCAAAAGAACACACATAAAAAGTAGACAAATGATCTACAATGTAAGAAGAGTACCTTAGAAAATAAGAAATGAATTCAAGGACATATATTTCTATCACCTCAACTGAAATTACAGGCATTTGATTTTTCTGGAAAAATAAGGGAGACAATTTGTTAGAAAAGAGATTTCACTTCCAGGTTAGAAATTAAAGTTAGAAAAGAAGTGGAAAATAAAAACATAGTGCATAAGGATACCCTGTATCACACAGATTAAAAAATAGCATAAACATAACTGAAAATACAGGCAATGATATGGAAACAAATATCCGGCAAACATACTTCTTGTCCCTAAAAAACAGAAGAAAAAGACCTGATCTGACACGCTATGTATCAGGAAAAGGTCGCAGAGAACACATAAGAAAATACATCCTCAGGAAGGTATTCATTGGGAGATGAATTAAAAAAAAAAAAAATCACACGTACTATGTAACAGAAAAAATGTCCTAAGCAAGAGGACCAAAACAAATTGACCTCAGCCTTCTTTGCAGCCCCCCCCCCCAAAAAAAAAACAGAGACAGGAGTAAACAATTCTTGCCCCAGTGGTAGGGCACAGGTCTATGCATGTTGCATGCAGTCATGTCTATGTTTGGTTTAGTTGTCCCCATCCATCAAGCAAGGTACTGGCACATGTCCTCTGAATGTGCAATTTGGAAGTGTAGCCCCTATTTGGGGACCAAGAGTGGAACCAAAATGATAAAGCCACATCCCGCAGTGGGAAAAGAGAATGATACTTTCGGTCAACTCTGGATCCCTCCATTCCATCTGAATGATAATCTTTTCTTATTGTTCATGCCACTGTCATACCGCTGCTCGGTCACATGTTGATGTGAAGATGATGTAACTATTACACAATTCAACCATGTAAAAATACTAATGCAAGTAACGCAAATCAAAGGATCAGGATAAAAATAAAAGAAGTTGGAAAAAGTTTATCTCTAGTTACTTCCCTATCTTTCATACCAAAAATTCAATAAACACCATCTTTCATACCTAAAATTCAATGAACACAGTCAGAGTTGAAATAATTATTAATTCCAATCCCAAAATTGTGTTATTTTTTTCTTGTCCTAATATTATGGGACTCTTCCAAAAACTACTATTCCTTACAGTGAAGAAATTCAGTATTTTATGAGAATGTTAGTAATTTTTTAAACAGGTTTTATTTATTTTTCTGGGAGAGAGACAGAGAGAGAGAGAGTGAAAGAGAGCAAGAACAGCAAGGAGAGGGAGAAGCAGACTCTCTGCTGAGCAGGGATGGTAGGATCATGACCTGAGCCCATGAGCTAGCCAGGCATGCCAAAATGTTAATAATTTTTAAGTTTCACTTCTGATATTTTATTCTGTTAAATTCAGAAGAAATTAATGTAGTCACTTTAAGGAAAACAATATAGGACATGAGGTAATATTTTTTTAAACTACTTCTATTTTTTTTATTTTTGAGTTTTTATACAGAAATACCTGAATTTTAGGAAACCAAAAATTAATACTAGGTATTCCTGGGTAGTAAAAATTTGTTGTGGATTCTACTTTCTTTTCCATTGTCTACTTTGTCTGAATAAAGGTAATACTCAAAATAACACAAAACAAAACAAACAAAATGTTACAAACCAGATACAATTTCTTTTACAAAACAGTAAGATTGTTAGTCATTAAAAAATTGAGCAGCTCTCTTTGGAATACTTTATACTTTGATCACAGAAGCATATTATGGATAATGAGATATTTTACTTCATGCTTCACAGTTACACAAAATTATAACACTTATAAAAATATTGATCCACCTAATTTCACACTGACCACTAAGAATCTGAATGAGAGATACTGGTTTCAGAACTTAATCAACTACATCAAAATTTAGGATTATCAATAATCAATTTTAATAATTATCAATTTTAACACTTTATTTTGAAATGCACTCTTCAAAGCAAATGTATATATTTCATAATAGATTAACTTAGAAAGACTATAAATATTACAACTATTTTTAATATTTTTTGAGTTACGAGTATTTATATTTTTTAAATTTAATTTTTTTATTAACATACAATGTATTATTTGCTTCAGAGATACAGGTCTGTGAATCATCAGTCTTACATAATTCACAGTACTCACCATGGCACATACCTTCCCCAATGTCCATAATCCAGCCACCCTTTCCCTCTCCTCCACTGCCACTCCCCAGCAACCCTCAGTTTGTTTCCTGAGAATAAGAGTCTCTTATGGTTTGTCTCCCTCTCCGGTTTCGTCTTATCTCATTTTTTCCCTCCCTACCCTCCACGCCCCCCTGCCCTGCCTCTCAAATTCCTCTTATCAGAAAGATCATATGGTAATTATCTTTCTCTGATTGACTTATTTTGCTAGACATAATACCCTCCAGTTCCATCCATGTCATTGCAAATGGCAGGATTTCGTTATTTTTGATGGCTGCATAGTATTCCAGTGTGTGTGTGTGTGTGTGTGTGTGTGTGTGTGTGTGTGTGTATGTGTATACATGTGGTGTGTATGTATGTGTATACATACACACCACATCTTCTTTATCCATTCATCTGTTGATGGGCATCTAGGTTTTTTCCATAGTTTGGCTACTGTGGATATTGCTGATATAAACATTTGGGTGCACAACATTTGTATCTTTGGGGTAAATACCCAGTCGTGTGATTGCTGGGTCATAGTGTAGCTCTATTTTCAAGTTTTTGAGGAACCCCATACTGTTTTTCAGAGTGGTTGCACCAGCTTGCATTCCCACCAACAGTGTAGGAGGGTTCTCCTTTCCCCACAACAATTAAATGAGAAGGAACATTTCTGAAGGAGGTCAAGAAAGCTTCTAACCTCTTCCAGTGTTCTGTGTTGCCCACCTTTGAAAATGTCCACCTGGTTAATATTTATTCTTCAACTATCATCTCAGGCATTGTCTCTAGAAAAGGTCATTGTTCTCTGTTGCTGGGCCATCTTTTCTATATCCCTACAAAAGAAATTATGTCATAATTCAAATTATCCCATAATTCAAATTATCCACTAGGCTAGGATTCCATAAATGGAGTTCACAGTTCAGCAGTGTCAACATCCCAGAGGAACTTGTTAGAAATACATGTTCTCAGGCTCCACCACAGAGGTCCTAACTCTAGAACTTCATGGGCAGGCCCAGCAAGCTACTGGCACACACCCCAGAGTGATTCAGATGTGGGCTCATGTGAAAGCAGACATTTATTGCTTTCCCTATAGAAGGTAAGGTCTGTAGGGACATGGTCTTTTCTCATTCACTGCTGTATCCCTGAATCCTGGCATCATGCCTGGAACACAGTACATGGGCCTTGAAGGCTCCATCGAAGAAAAATGGCACCGACAAATCACAAAGATAAGAGTGAACTTTTATCATAACATTTCAGACATTGTATTCAACATCTCACATGTTTCTGATAGCAGAGATGGATAGCACTTGTCTCCATCAGTATATAGAAAGGAACAAGGCACAGAAAGATCAAGAAACTTGCCTAAGATACACAGTTACCAACAAGAAGAGCGGAGAGAATGTCAGTCTATGCTAAGACCTGGGCTCCTAGTCATAAAATGATGTAAACTCACATAAACTGACGTAAACACTCAGAATAATTACTTCCAGATAATTTTTACTTTCCAAGTATTTCAACTTGTCTGTGCTCTTCTTCTCCCATATTGGCAAATACGTGACATTTCTGTTCTATACAGAATATATTTTATAAGCAGAATGTCAGTGATAACATGCTTCCCCAAATCAGGTACTAATGATCTACTCTCAGCAATTAAACTCAAGAGTCATTTTACTCAAGGATTTGACTCACACTCATTTTAGAGATCTGGGAACAACAAATGCTTAATGAAGATTCGGTTCCATTTTCTAGCTTACTAAAGATCTCTTTTGGAGCTTCAGACTCACACCAAAATCCTAGAGACACTGAAAATTTGTTCACAGATTTCGAATTGGTGATCAATCACTGCATGACAAATCAGAGCTGATATTTAACGGTGTGCCAAATCAACAAGTCCTCATTGGATCCTTCCATAGTCACTGCTCAGAAAAAAACAAATATGAATGTTTCAAAAACTGCATTCATTGGGTGCACCCAAATGGCTCCATCCATAACACCTCTGAATTCGGCTCAGGTCATGATCCCAACATCCTGGGATTGAGTCCAGCACGGGGCTCCCTGCTCAGCAGGGAGTCTGCTATTCTCTCTGCCCTTCTCTAGCTCATGCTCTAGATCTCTCTGTTTCCTTTTCCCCTCTCTCTCTCAAATAATAAAATCTGTTAAAACAATGATCAAAGCCTAAGATGGCCACTTTCTTAAGTCAGCTGAACTAAATGTACATATAGATATATGAGCTAATTTTGCTGCAAGAAAGTTTACACAAGATGTGCTCAGGTTGCTTAAAAACTATAGTTTGAAAACAAACAAACAAACAAAAACTATAGTTTGATCATTTCTACTGAATTTTACTTAGGGCTGTGCCCAGTGCACAGGTTCTACACACACTGCAATTTCTACATGGAAAAGTATGTCGATTTATTTTCATTTGAAAAAATTGCCATTACCCCCCATTTCTTAAAATGACAAAATGCCAACAGATGAAATTGTTCACGATCTATTGCTGGAACATCTTACAGCACAACAAAAATTTAGTTGTGTAATTCAAATTACCACGAGGTTAATGATCATTTTTATCTTCATTATGTGAGCTGACTATAGCACTTCTTAATTCCATCGTTCTTTCTGGGCCTCTGACAAAACAGCCAGCCGGCAGGTATTATGACCACAGCTCTTGGAATTCAGCCTGATCTCCCTCTTTGCATCATGACATTGCAGCCTGAAAACAGATCCGGTTACGCTGAAGCTGAGCTATGGAAGTACAGTCCAGTAATCTATAACAGTGCAAAATGTCCGTTAGCAGCAGCCTGGCAACAGTGTAGCGGAGAGTCAGTTAGAAGTAAGTTTGATTTCATCCCATGATGAGGTATGGCCCATGCAAAGAAATAGGTCAAGGGAAGGAGGAGGTAGAAAAGGGGATTAAAATATGCAAATCGTCAGGGCACCTGGGTGGCTCAGTCATTAAGCCTCTGCCTTTGGTTCAGGTCCTGATCCCGGGAACCCTGCATCAGGCTCCCTGCTTGGTGAGAAGCCTACTTCTCTCTCTCCCGCTCCCCCAACTTGTGTCCCCTCTCCTGCTCTGTCTCTGTCAAAATAAAGAAAAACTTTTAAAAAATGTATGCAAATTGTCAACAAACCCAGGAAGAAGAAAGCAAGTGGCCAAAGGAGACATAAACACTGTTATTTCCCCTTTCTCTGGGACACCTGTGGCTGAATACTTAGACAAGAAAGCTCTCTAAGGATCTGAAGCCATGTTTGCCCATTGTTAATTGTCAGAGGAAGGACCATGGAAATATGGGGAAAATGAATTTTCAATTCATTTCTATGGCAACATATGGCAATAGTCCATGCATGAAGGAAAGTCACTGTATTCTGATTTCTTGACAAGTTTACTCTGTAGTTCATGGATCATCTGTCAGAGGGTATGAAGACAGAAGCCCAGGATATGCACTGAATCATTCAGAGAATGAGTCTATCAGTCAGCATCTGCTAATTGTATATTGTGTTTCCTACTGGACTTCACTTTACTCTGTAGGGAAACCAGCATTTACAGAAAACTCTCTGAATATTGTCGATGGTTCAGAGACAGAAAACAGATACACCTAGACGAGGCACATTAGCTAAAACAGAGGTTGGATTGATCCCATTTCGAGCTGGATGCTTTAGGTGAAAAGAGTCAAGACTTCAAAGGACCAAAAGTGGCCAAGTGTGAATTTCCAAATAAAATATCACTCATTTATCTAACTTGTGTGATACCTTTTGCCTTTAAAAATATGTTTCTGATATAGTGGTAGGGAGAATTCTAAGATTCCCCAAGCCCTGGAATACACATCCTGGCTAACACCCTTCCTTCAAGTGTGGATACAACTTGTGAATATAAGAACTTCATTGCAGATATGGTAATCTATTAACAAGTTAGCTTTGAGTTCAGTGAAATGGAGCCTATCCTGGGTAGACTCCAACCTCTCAGGTGAGCTCTAAAACAAGAGAAATAGAAGGGCCAACTTCTGGCCTTGAAGATTCAGCATCCTGAGTTCTAGAGCTGCAAGGAAATGAAGTCTGCCAACAACCAGATGAACTTACAGGCAGATTCCCAGTGCCACTTGAAACCCCAGCCCCAGCTGACAGCATGACTCCAGTCGGAGGAGCACATCGGCAGAAGACCCATCTCACCCTGCCCAAACCCCTGACCCCCCACCCCCAGAAACTGTGAGGTATAATATACCTGTGTTGTTCTGAGCCACTGAGTTTGTGGCAATTTGTTACAGAGATAGAAAATTAACAGCTCTCGTGTTCAAAACTGAGCTCTTCAAGGAGAATTCCTTACATCTTGAACATAGTTCTACACAAGTGATGTTTTCCCCTTAGTCAATACTATTCTTTATTCAATTTACCTGACTGAATCTGAATTAAATCTTGGTTCTAATTTTCACTGAGTTCCATCTGTCATGACCCAGATATCATTACAAAAGCCTGACTTTAGTTTCCAAATAAACTATAAAACCACAACATTTCAACTGCTTTGGTTCAATTTTCATTTTTTCTGTCTTTATATAAAATTCCTCCTACATTCTAAAGAAAAACCAGAAAAGATCACTTTTTTGTTGTTCAACTGATTTCAATCAGCTTCTTTTTTCCTAACTATTAAGGAAAACGACATGCAATTTTAAAAACAATAACAGGGACACCTAGGTAGTTCAGTCAATTAAGCACTCAACCTTGGATTTTGGCCCAGGTCATGATCTCAGATTCCTGGGATCAAGTCCTATATCAGGCTCCATGATCAGTGGTGAGTCTGCTTGTCTCCCTCTCTCTTTGCCCCTCCCCTCACCCACACTCTCTATAAAATAAATAAATCTCTTTAAAAAAACCAATAGATAACAATTAAATCTTTGTTATAATTTACAATTTAAATAGTTATCTTATTTCATTTTAGAAAAAAATATTGAAGGTGTAGGTTTTAGGTTTAAGGACAGCTAAAGGTAAAATTCAGAGTTTTTAACACAAGACTTCAAGCACAAATTGACTTATTTATAGAAAAATGGAATCAATGGCTTAAGAACTGTATCGTCTTTCTTATTCAGTAAACCAGCAAGAAAGGGACCAGTTAAATTCAATCCAGAGAAAGAAAGGCTGGTAAGAAAAATATATATATTGGTAGCCTTATAAGGAAATGTTTAGAATATTCCTATGTAGATCTCATGAGGTTTTTTGTAGTGCACAAAGAACTGTTAACTTGTATTCACTTATACCTCAGACAAACTGACTTAATAAAAGTAACCTATTAATAATCAATAATTATTGAAGTATCAAATGTGAGAAGCACTCTGTTGGTAATGTGGATGCATTTTTTATTCAATCCAATATTATAAGGATGATATGATCATGACATAATCTCTTTATCACTCATACATCAAATGATTAGTGACAACAAGGAGTAGCCCTGGCAAAAGTAAAGACAAGCTAGGTGCTCCATAGGCTTTTCTGAGTTTTCTTTTCTTTCTTATCTTGGCAAAAATTCTTCCCTAATGTGCTTCACACTGTGCAACAGAATGGCAGATACTTAGGCTCAGTTCCACATTCTTATCTTCCAGTATGCCTTAGATTCAAAGCCAAATACCAGATTTTACATTTCATAGACTTGTAATGACATATGGTGGCACAAATGTGAAAACATACACACAAAAATTATAAACTCAGAAACACAAGATTTAAAAAAACATTATCCAATACTTTGGCAATGTATTCACTTCATTGTTTTCCTCTGATGGTACATAGTGAAGGATGAAGCAGACTGCAAAGTATTTCCCATTGAAAATGTCTTGCCACCTCAGGCTCACAACCTAAAACACATGTACTTCGGTAGGGATATTACTCCATAGGGTTCAGCCCATACTAATACCTATCTCCCACCTTCTACTAGTGCTAGATCTTCAAATGCCCAACATGACTACCACAGTACACGATTTTACCACTTGAAACAGTACATGAATCATTCCAGATATGCAGCCCGCTAAATCATGACAGCTGTTTTCAAATACTGTAAATACTAGTATGAGAAAAAGAAATTTCGGTGTCATTGTGTGATATTGAGAAAGAGAATCAAGACAATGTGTGAAGCTAAGTGGAGACATCAACAGAATTGTCCAGTATGGTATTTAATCAGGCAGAGTTCCCCAACAGTGAAGGTATTCAAATCACAGCAAGGTAAGTATTTCCCAAAGGAGATCCAGAACGTCAGTCAGCAGTTAGCCTTGACCCTAAACACCTTTACCTATGCCAGAACATCACACAGTGCCTCAGGTATAGTAAGTACCAAATAAACAATGGCTGGCTGAATGAATATAAAAAAGAAACTTTAATGTGTATAAAATGCCAATTGTCATTTATATTGTCAAAATAACAAATGAATGGTATACTTTTATAATTTGGACTTCCACAATTTTATACCAAAGAATAGCACCAGAAGCACTAAAGAGCAGATACATAGAAGAGACATCTTTTTTAAAAATGGAGACACACAGGTCATTTCTTATTTCTAGAAAGCTGTATACTCGCCATGCTGTATACAGGTAATTATTTAATAAAAGAAAGAGAGAGCTTCTGATCTGGTTTGAAAATCCTTCTCTGAAATCCTTAACAGGAGACTGACCTATATGGCTACATACTGCATGAGGTTTCCCTCATGATGTTTCTATAGGACTCTCGGATTTCTCTCTCTGGCAAAACTATAATATGCTACAAAGTGAAGGACATAGCAAAGGGGCAGGGCTATCCTCACAGGGGAGAGAGGGGGTTTTCAGAATGCTTTCAAGTGTTTTGAAGTGGCATAAAACTCAAAATACATCTCTGACACTATTAAGAAGAGGGGCTATGGACTATCTTCACTGTAGAGAGTGCAAGAGGCCTATTTGGACTGAGTAATAGCCTGGAAAGATCTATACTTGCTCATGCTGTTAGAACCATTTGCTCTAAGAACCTTCAGTTTCCCTGGACTTGCCACATCTTCAGACATCCTCACTGCTGCAGAACTGAATACACCAGCAGAGTCCTGCATCTCTTGTCTTATTCATCCTACTAAGTGAATTTTCTGAGAGTAAGCTATCTACACACAGACCTGTCATGCACATGCACTCTCCCTGCGAAGAGCTTCTGGGAGTCAAAAGGCAACTACTTCCTCCTGCTGCTTCTCCATTTAAGAAACGTGAGATGTCCTGGCATTCACACTGTGGGACTGTGGCTAGTCTTTCTAAGACTATGCCCATCTGACTGACATTTATAACCATCTTCCCAGGGCAGTACAGGCCGTCAAAACCCGCTTTGTGCTGATCTGAAAACACAGACCTGAAAGGGCCAAACACATTATTTTCAACCTGTATGAAAGTAAGGATTGTTTCTATTTCCTTGGTGTTAGTTGTGATCTCTCCCCTTTCATTCATAATTTTACTGATTTGGGTCCTCTCCCTTTTCTTTTGGATTAGTTTGGCCAATGGTTTATAGATCTTATTAATTCTTTCAAAGAACCAGCTTTTAGTTTCATTGATGAGTTCTACTGTACCTGTAGTCTCTAATTCATTGATCTCTGCTCTAATCTTAATTATTTATCTTCTTGTGTGTGGGGTTGGCTTAATTTGTTGTTGATTTTCTAGTTCTTTAAGGTATAAAGAAAGCTGGTGTATTTGGAATTTTTCAATTTTTTTGAGTGAGACTTACATGGCTATGTATTTCCCTCTTAGGACCACCTTTGCCCTATCCCATAGGCTTTGGATCATTGTATCTTTATTTTCACTGGTTTCTGTGAAATGTTTAAGTTCTTCTTTGATTTCCTGGTTGATCCAAACATTCTTGAGCAGGATAGTCTTTAGCTCCCAAGTGTTTGAATTCCTTCGAAATTTTTTCTTGTGGTTGAGTTCCAGTCTCAATGCACTGTTGTCAGAGAATATGAAGGGAATGACAACATATTGCCTGTGAAGTTCATGTTTCTATAGATTGCCTCTGTAAATTATTATCAACAATTATATGCCAATAAGGTAAACAACCTTGAAGATATGGATGCATTCCTGGAAACCCATAAGTTTCCGAGACTGAAACAGGAAGAAACTTAACAACCTGACTAGGCCATTATCTGGTAACAAGATTGAAGAAATGATCAAAAACCTCCCCAAAAACAAGAGTACAGGACCTGATGGATTCCCTGGGGAATTCTACCAAACATTCAAAGAGGAAATAATGCCTATTCTCCTGAAGCTACTTTAAAAATAGGAACAAAAGGAAAACTTCCAGACTCTTTCTATGAAGCCAGCATTACTTTAATCCCCAAACCAGGCAAAGACCCTATTAAAAAGGAGAATTTCAGACCAATATTCCTGATGAATATGGATGCCGAGATTCTCAACAAGATCCTAGTTAATAAGATCCAACAGTACATTAAAAAGATTATCCACCAGGACCAGGTGGGATTTATCCCTGTGATGCAAGGGTGGTTCAACATTTGCAAATCAATCAATGTGAAAGAACAAATCAGTAAGAGAAGACAGAGGAAACACAGGGTCCTCTCAATTGATGCAGAAAAAGCATTTGACAAAATACAGCATCTTCAATGTATGGGGATACAAACCTCATAAAAATCTATCTACGAAAAACCCACAACCATTATCATTCTCAATGAGGAAAAGCTGACAGCCTTTCCGTTGAGATCAAGAACTAGGAAGGATGCCCACTATCACCACTATTACTCAATATAGTGTTAGAAGTCCTAGCAACAGCAATCAGACAACAAAAAGAAATAAAAGGTATTCAAATTGGCAAAGAAGAAGTCAAACTCTCTCTCTTCATAGATAACATGATACTTTATATGGAAAACCCAAAATACCCCACCCTCAAACTACAAGAACTCATACAACAATTCAGTAATGTGGCAGAATACAAAATCAACATATGGAAATCAGTTGTGTTCTTATACACAAAAAAATGAAAATAAATAAAGGGAAATTAGACAATCAATTCCATTTACTACAGCATGAAAAATCATAAGATACCGAGGAATAAACCTAACCAACAAAGTTGAGGATCTGTGCTTGAGGAACTACAGAACACTCACGAAGAAATTGAAGAAGATACAAAAGATGGAAAAGCATTCCATGCTCATGGATCAAAAGAATAAACATTATTAAAATGTCTATATTGCCTGGAGCAATCTATACTTTCAATTCCATCCCGATCAAAATTCTACCAACATTTTTCAAAGTGCTGAAACAATCCTAAAATTTGTATGGAACCATAAAAGACCTTGAATTGTTAAGGAAATGTTGGAGAAAAAAAAAAAAAAGGCTGGGGACATCACATTACCCGATTTCAAGCTTTATTACAAAACTGTAATCATCAAAACAGCATAGTGCTGGCACAAAAACAGACACATAGACCAATGGAACAGAGTAGAGAGTCCAGATATGGATCCTCAACTCTACGGTCAAATAATCATCAACAAAGCAGGAAAAGAGAGAGTCTCTCTTCAATAAATGGTGGTGGGAAAATTGGACATCTACATATAGAAGAATGAAACTTGACCATTCTCTTACACCACACACAAAGATAAACTTGAAATGGATGAAAGACCTCAACAAGAGGCAGGAATCTATCAAAATCCTAGAGGAGAACATAAGCAGGAACCTCCTTGACATCAGCGACAGCAACTTCTTTCAAGACATGTCTCCAAAGACAAAGGAAGAAAAGCAAAAATGAACTTTTGGGACTTCATCAAAATAAAAAGTTTCTGCGCAGCAAACAAAACAAAAAGACAATACATGGAACAGACGAAGATATTCGCAAATGACACTGCAGACAAAGGGCTGATACCCAAGATCTATAAAGAACTCCCCAAACTCAACAATGAAAAAAATGATGATCACATCAAAAAATGGGCAGGAGACATGAACAGACACTTCTCCATAGAAGACACACAAATGACTCACAGATACATAAAAAAAAATGTTCATCATCATTAGCCATCAGGGAAATCCAATTCAAACCACATTGAGATACCATCTTACACCAGTCAGAATGGTCAAAATTAACAGGATAGGAAACAACAAGTGTTGGAGAGGTTGTGGAGAAAGGGGAACCCTCTTATACTGTTGGTGGGAATGAAAGTTGGTGCAGCTGCTTTGCAAAACGGTGTGGAGATTCCTTAAAAAATTAAAAATAGAGCTACCCTATGACCCTGCAATTGCACTCCTGGGTACTTACTCCAAAGATACAGAGGTAGTGAAAAGAAGGGCCATATGTACCCCAATGTTCATAGCAGCAATGGCCACAATCACCAAACTGTGGAAATAGCCAAGGTGCCCTTCAACAGATGAATGGATAAAGATGATATGGTTCATATATAAAATGGAATATTATAATTCCATCAGAAAGGATGAATACCCAACTTTTGTAGTAACATGGATGGGACTGGAGGAGATTATGCTAAGTGGAATAAGCCAAGCAGGGGAAGTCAAGTATCATATGGTTTCACTTACTTGTGAAGTATAATGAGTAACATGGAGGACAGCTGGAAAAGGAAAGGAAATGTGAACTGGGGTAAATCAGAGAGGGAAATGAAGCATGAGAGACTTTTGACTCTGAGAAAAAAACTGAGGGTCTTGGAACGGGGGGATGGATGAGCCTGGTGGTGGGTATTGAGGGCATGAATTGCATGGAGCACTGGATGTGGGGCATAAACAATGAATCTTGGAACACTGAAAAAATAAATTAGAACAAAAAAAGGTATTATGCAGGAGAGATTACAGATTAAAAAAAAAAGTCAGGATCATGCAACAAACAATCCATAGCTTCTTTTTTAACAATTGAAGAATATTTTATGAAATACATTAAAGGATACACAAAAATATTACAATATAAAATTTAACTTCTTTTGTGTGATGGTAATGACAAGTGTGGTCATGTTGGAAATAATATCATTTTCTTATCACAGACAAAAAAACAAAAACCCTTTGTACTTTGATCAACCGTCAGGATGGATAATATATAAAATGCCACCAAGGCAAAGAGTTGAAAGTTGAAATTGAAAGTTGTAAATTTCAAGTGCCTTCGGCCTACTCTCTGACAGCAATATCATTATGCTTACCTAAAGGCCAACTGTGGCTGAATAGGATAAACACTGAATCATCTGGGGACTTTTTTTTTTTTAAAGATTTTATTTATTTGACAGAGAGAAACACAGCCAGAGAGGGAACACAAGCAGGGGGAGTGAGAGAGGGAGAAGCAGGCTTCCCGCCGAGCAGGGAGCCTGATGTGGGACTCGATCCCGGGTCTCCGGGATCATGACGTGAGCCGAAGGCAGTGGCCCAACCAACTGAGCCACCCAGGTGTCCCAATCTGGGGACTTTTAAAAGAAACAGATTCTGTAGGCCTCGTCCAAGTGTCATTGAAATAAATATACTCTCTGGGGATGCAGTCTAAGAATCTGTATTTTTGGAAAGTAAACTCATTTGGTTCTATTGTTATCTAGCCTGAGAAGTCAATCAAGTGGCTGCTGGGGTTTGTGGCCTAGATTCTCCCTTCATGAAGAGTCAACCCTCCCATAGCTATCAGCTCCCCGAGTACAGGCCACATCCACTGACTGGCTGATGTCAGGACAAAGACCTCATATGCATCCCCTAATGTGGGATAACTGAAGGAATAATAATAGCCATAGAACTTCCTTTGAGCTTGGATGCTTTTCTCACTCCTTCACAGGTGTTATTCCCAGGAGCATATATCAATAAAACATGTATATACATATATCATATACATATTTACATACATGTATTCTCTAGCTCTTCAGTGAGAAGGTCTGATAGCAGTTACACCTCAAATATAATATGCACACATGATACCCACATTTTCATTTCTAAATTTCATTCTCAACTTTAAGGAATGAGAACTACTTGAAGAAATGACTGCTTCAAGGGCTGGAGAAGAGAAAATACAAGATGAACTCAAACATCTTTCTGAGACAAAATAAGCAAATACTCAAGACATACCTAAATAAGAACACAGAAATCAGCTGGAAGGAATTCCATTGACCACACATAGAAAAATTTGAGCATCAACATGAAGAGTGATGGTAAAGAAACCAGTGTATAAAATAGGAACTTCTGAGTACACACTGACACACATAAGTGAATTAAAAATTGAAGATTACATTAAAAGTGGGCTATTTAGACTCAAAGAGTCTCCCCAAAAAATATTTACACCAAACAGAGAAAGAGTAACATTACAGGGGAGAAGTTTTACTAATATCAAATTGATTAAATAGCAATAGGATGAATCAAATACATATGCGACTTGATAGGATGAGTAACAGCATCACTTCTTTGAAATTCCTGACAAAGACACGCACTGTAAAACCTAAATCTAAAAATGAAGAAACATCAGATAAACTCAAATTGAGAAACAACCTATAAAATGAATCACCTGTAATCTTTGAAAGTATCAATATCATGAAGGTAGAAAAAAGATTAAAGAACTATTCTAGATTTGAGAGAACTAAAAAGACATGACAGTAAAATCTAATTGAACTGAGTTTTAGTGCACTGAATACCAGTTCTAAAGGCCATTATTGGGGCAGCTTGTAAAATTTGGATGGAGTCTTGGATCAGACTGTAGCAATGTTTCAGTGCTAATTTCCTGATTTGGATGGCTGTATTGAGGTCATATAGCAGAATGCCCTTTTCTTTAAAAAAAAATGTACAAAATATTTGGGGATACTGACACATTCTGTTAACAGCTTTCTCACAAAAGTTTCTTTTCCTTGTTCTTGAAACTTTTATTCCAAAAAAATTTTAAATCAGTTTAAATTACATAAAATGATATTTTGGCACTCTGATACCTTCCAGAATATACACAATGAGGACTCAATTGCTAGAAATAGGGGAAAACTAACAGCTACTGGCAGGCTTCAGTAATGACACTGCTAAACTTTCACTGAAGTCCAACTGGCATGCTTTGTGAGGGAAAAGAAAACTGCTAATAGATGCACGGTCTCAGGCACTGGAGAAATTCAGAGGTAATAATTACAAGTATATTGGAATTAGATAGCTGTTGGTGAATACTGTGACAACACTGAAAAGAGGAGAAAGCTGAGGGCGATTAACTATTAATTTAAGTGTAAATGTGAAAGACAGTGAAACCAGTAAAGTACTACCCAGGGCTAGGTCAATTTTTCCACCCTAAGTAACAATAGACTACAAAAGGGTTTGAACTACCTGACTACCTTGCAGAATATCACATTGGTCTACTAGGCAGTAGATAACTTCTGTAACATTAAAAAAAAAAGTTTTATCAGCAACAGGATATTTTTTCTATTTAAATTCAACTTAATTAACATATACTGTACTATCAGTTTCAGAGGTAGAATTCAGTGATTCATCAATTGCTTAAAAGGCCTATGTAAAAACCCCACAGAAAATATCATCCTCAGTAGGCAAAAAACTGGAGCTTCTCCCCTAAGGTCAAAACCATGACAGGAATGTCCACTCTCACCATTTTTGTTCAACAAAGTGCTGTAAGTCCTAGCCTCAGCAATCAGACAACAAAAAGAAAGAACAGGCATCCAAATTGGCAAAGAAGTCAAACTCTCATTCTTTGCAGATGACATTATATTATACATGGAAAACCTGAAAGACTCCACCCCAAACTAGCTAGAACTGATACAGGAATTCAGCAAAGTGGCAGGATATAAAATCAGTGCACAGAAGAGAGCTACATGTCTATACATGAACCATCAGGCAGAAGAAAGAGAAATCAAGGAATCGATCCCATTTACAACTATACCAAAAAACAATATACTAGGAATAAACCTAACCAAAGAGGCAAAGGGCCTTTACTCTGCAAACTATAGAACACTCATGAAGGAAACTGAGGAAGACACAAAGAAAGGGAAAAACATTCTATGCTTATGGACTGGAAGAACAAATACTGTTAAAATGTTATGCTACATAAAGCAATCTATATATTCAATGAAATTACTATCAAAATCATCATCATTTTTCACAGAGCTGGAAAAATAATTCTAAAATTTGTATGGAATCAGGAAAGACCCCAAGTAGCCAAAGGAATGTTGGAAAAGAAAACCAAAGATGGTGGCATTACAATTCTGGACGTCAAGCTATACTGCAAAGCTGTAATCATCAAGACAGTATGGTACTGGCACAAAAACAGACACATAGGTCAGTGAACAGAACAGAGACCCCAAAAATGGACACTCAACTCTATGGTCAATTATTCTTTGATAAATCAAGAAAGAATATTCAATGGGAAAAAAGACAGTTTCTTTAACAAATGGTGTTAGGAAAACTAGACAGCTACATGCAGAAGAATGAAACTGGACCATTTTATAATACCATACACAAAAATAAACTCAAAATGGGTAGAAGACCTACATGTGGAGTAGGAATCCATCAAAATCCTAGAGGTGAATACAGTAGCAACCTCTTCAATTTTGGCCACGGCAACTTCTACCTAGATCCATGTCTACAGGCAAGGGAAACAAAAGTAAAATGAATTATTGGGATGTCATCAAGATAAAAGGCTTCTGCACAGCAAAGGAAACAGTCAACAAAATTAAGAGGCAACCTATGGAATAGGAGAAGATATTTGCAAATGTCTTGTCAGATAAAGGGCTAGTATCCCAAATCTATAAAGAACTTACCAATTAAACACCCAAAGAACAAATAATCATATCAAGAAATGGGCAGAAGATATGAACAGACATTTCTCCAAAGAAGACATATACAGGGCCAACAGACACATGAAATAATGTTCAATATCACTCAGTATCAGGGAAATAAAAATCAAAACTACATTGAGATACCACCTTACACCAATCAGAATGGCTAATATTAACAACTCAGGAAGTGACAGATGTTGGCAAGGATGAGGAGAAAGACAGAGCTCTTTTAGATGGTCCAAGTATAAGGTCAGATGGATCCACGCATGGTGGGGAAGGATGAAAGAAGAAAAAGGTCAAACTTGTGCCATACGTAGGCTAGCACAGTATTTATGTGTAAGCCCCCAAAATGACTAATACCAAACTGCAGCTCAACTCAGGATAGCTTTCAAGGGCAGTAGTGAGGAGAAATCCTCCCATGGGCAGTGATAAGAATGTTAATGCAGGGGGGAAATGAAACATGAGAGACTTTGGACTCAGAAACAAACTGAGGGTCTTGGGAGGAAGGGGTTGGGGGGATGGGTGAGCCTGGTGGTGGATACTGAGGGCACGAATTATATGGAGCACTGGGTTTGGGGCATAAACAATGAATCTTGGAAAACTGAAAAAAATAAAATAATGTTAAAAAAAAAGAATATTAATGCATTTAGACTATAAGCAATCAGTGATTGCTTAGGTAGATGATCAGATTTCCCAGGAAGAAAAGATCTGAATGTTAGAAACAAGGCTCTCTGGGAAAGAGCATATAGATATACCTACAGGAGAGTGCATGAGGGTAAAGATTATTGTATCACATGTTAACACTACCAGTAAAGGCTGACTAAACCAAGTGATGTCAATCAATCTCTCTCATCAGTCACCCTACTGCTTGCACAATGGGCTTACAAATATAGTAGCCATAGTGGCAGGGATGGAGGCTATAAATGGACCCAACTGGATATACTCTTCATGAAGGCTGTTCTACTTACTGCTGCTACTGAATGCCAAACCTTCCAACAATAGAGACTAACAGTGAGTTCCAGATACAACAGCATTCTTTGATGAGAACAACCAGGTACTTGGTGGCAAGTTGACTGCATTGGACCCCCTCTTTCCCAACAGAGGCATCTATTATGTATTGATAAGGTTGAGATATATAATGGATATGGTTTTCCCAAGCCAGTAATGCTACATAAGGTCTTACAGAGTTGTTGATCCACCTACATGTATGTCTAACATTATCCTTTCTTAAATGAAGGGACCTATGTTATAGCGATCAGTACAGGAGTATTACCATGATAATGAGATCTACTCATCTCATCAAATACTACACCACCCAAAGTTGCCAGAATGAAAAAGCAGTGGAACAGCAATTTGAAGTACCAGCGTAGAGAAAAGACACTGCAAAGATAAGGCAACAACCTACATGATAATGCAGACTATTCTTCAAATCAAAGATCACCACTAAGTGCTGCATCTTCAACAGGGAGAATAACTATTGGTTCAGGAACCAAGAGTTCCAAGCAGCAGTGACCCATTTACCATTACTCCAAGTAACCAAGTAGGATTCTTTGTTTCTCATCCTTTCACCTTAGGTTCTATGGATTTAGAGGTCTTTGTTCCCTGGGTGATTACTTCAAACAGGGGACATAATAAGCAGACCATTAAATGTTAAATTATGAATGCCACCTGGTTCCTTTTGCCAAGAGACCAGAAGGTAAGGAAAAGATTGATCACTTCAGTAGGGCAGTTAACTCTGACCATCAGTAGGACATAAGGTTACTGTTATCCAGCAGAGGAGGTGGTCCATAAGGAATTCCACTGTTTGAATTTGATAATAAATGCACAAGTAAAACAGCAGAGTCTTAGGTGCCTGAGAGATCAGAATCTATTTCGCTGTTTAAGCCAACTAGTCAGGCAGAGGTAGTGCTGATGGAGGGAAGAATTTAGAATGAATAGTAGGGGAGAGAGATGGTAAATGTCAGTTATAGATCTGAGACTGAATGTAGCAACAAGGTGGAGATACTCTAGATCAAAGAAACAAGAAGAATCCTGGAAGAGCTTTCCCAGAGAAGTTGGACTTACTATACGGAGCAAGTAAATAACTGTGATACAAGCCACCTAGGACATCATTAGGACCACTTATTCTCTCACCTTCACAAAGTGCTAGTGCTCTAGTGACTGATGGATCAGAGAATGAAGGAATTTCTTGATTAGTGTCTGTGAGGATACAAAGGGCAGAACATCTGGCCTCAGTTTAGGAAGAACCATAGTAACTTTGGGATTACCCTCAGGAATGGCTTAGGCTTCTGTTGCATTTCCTTGGCAGTTTAAATTCTCCCTCTGCAATTCTTTGTTCCCTCTCTCCTTCACAGGAGAGAGCTCTCTCCCATACATTTCCTGCACACAAGTTCTGGTCTCTGTTACTTGAAGAACCTAACAAAAGACAGTGCCAGTTAGGAAACAACTAAATCAGACGTACTGAGAAGAATGGATATAGCTATTTTTCAAATTCTTTGGTGCCACCCGGTATTATACCTTAGAATCTTGTAGAACAGAACACAAATGGTAACAGTAAGACAGAAATAGAGTCAGAAGCAAACAGAATAAATAAAGAAGCAAGAATAGCAGCTATTTGTATTGGACACCTAATACGTGCTCTCATACAGAGCCTTTATGCATTTAGTCATATCTTATTCTCAACAAGCTCATCAACAAACTATTATCATAATTTCATAGCAAAGAAACTAAAATTAGGGAAAATTAGGGAAATTTAGCAACATACAACTAGGACTGTCTCTATTCCTGGAACCCCAAACTGACTAATGTAATTTTCTCTAAAACCTCTTCTTCTATTTCTAAGAATCAAAGTTGAAGAAGACAGAGTTGGGAATAGGGACAAAGCCAGTATGAGGTTCTAGGCAATGAATAATAAGTAGCTCAGGGGTCAGAGTATAATAGCTAGTAAAAATAACTAAGATTTATTGAATAGTTCCTCTGTGCCAAGTACTGTATTGGGCTATTTATGTGGATTTTTTTCATTTAATCCTTAGGACTTCTGCATGAGGAAAGGCAATATTAACTCCATTTTAACAATGAGGAATTCAGGCTCACACAAATATTAAGTCCAGTAGTTCTCAAACTTCAACATGAAGGAACATTTGGAGAGCTTGCTAAAGCACAGTTTATAAAGTTCTACTCCAAGAGTTTATTAACCAGAAAACATGAAGTGGGTCTGAGAATTTGCAGTACAAAGCTTACGTATTCCATACTAAATACATGTTTTTACAAAGACAGCTCTGGGTTAGGAACAAAAGCCATTGTACCAATCTGATTTATTTAACAAAGCTAAGCAAGGTGCTTCATACCTTGAAATATAAGACTGAAAATTAAAAAAAAAATTCTTAAGTATTGTTAAGTAATAATCAAAATTTCTGCTAAACCCCTAAAGTAGTGTGAAGCTTCATATTTTCCTTGATATAAATATGAATTCTCTTAAGAGGTGTAAGTAAGTAAATAACTTATTTCCAAGAGGAGATTTTACTAGATGAGGTCCAGAGATTCAAGTATTCTCCAGATAAAGCAGAAGGTACACACCAAAGGCCCTTAAGAACAAAGGTGTGTCAGGAAACTGCTAGGTATCAGGTATTGGGAATCTGTCATGGCCGGCATGACAATAGACGAAACCTGAGAGTAAGGAGACATAGAAAAGACAGAGATAGAGAAAAGTATGGGAACAGGAGGGACAAGTGGATGATATCCAACAAGTCCACTTTATTCAGGATTTTACATCTTATATTGGAATCACTTACATAAGCATAGAATTAATGATTACCTCAGTTCCCTCAACTGTGTTCAAACTCCATTGGGATCAAAGTTAAAACAATTGCAATTATATCTTAGAGGGGGTAAGGGCAAAGTATGACCCCAGGCACATGCATCGTGAATCACCTATTTCCATGCACCCTGATTACAGGACGGCTACGTGTACTGTGTGACTACTCAAAATAACTTCATGAAATCACCTTCCTACGTGACTACTTATCATACCTCCATGGACCCAGTTATGCTTCAGTAAGAGCTCTTAAAGATGGGGCCAGACATCAGGGAACCCAGGCAGGCGCCGGCAGGTACCAGGAATTCTGCCTCAGGCTACCGCCCTACGCCTCCCAATGGGCTCAGCGCCGGACAGGACATGTACCTGAGCTTCCCCCATGACAGGGAAGCACAGGGAGCCTCTGAGGCTACACTACAACTATTGACACCACTGGGCTGACCTGGGCCTCCAACAGGAATCCAAGCAATTTATATGTATTTAAAATTCCTCTGCCAATTTGAATACCTTTTATTTCGTTTTGTTGTCTGATTGCTGTTGCTAGGACTTCTAGTACTATGTTGAACAACAGTGGTGAGAGTGGGCATCCTTGTTGTATTCCTGATCTTAAAAGGGAAAGGCTCTTTTCCCCATTGAAAATGATATTCAGGTGGGATATTCATAGATGATTTTTATGAAATTAAGGTATGTGCCCTCTATCCCTACACTCTGAAGAGTTTTAATCAGGAAAGGATGCTGTATTTTGTCAAATGCCTCTTCTGCATCAGTTGAGAGGACCGTATAGTTCTTCTCTCTCCTCTTATTAATGTGTTCTATCATATGAATTGATTTGTGAATGTTGAACCACCATTGCATTCCAGGGATAAGTCATCTGGTTGTAATGGATAATCCTTTTAATGTACTGTTAGATCCTATTGGCTACTAGGATCTTGTTGAGAATTTTGGCATCCATATTCATCAGGGATATTGGTCTGAAATTCTTTTTGATGGGATCTTTGCCTGGTTTGGGGTCAAAATAATGCTGGCCTCACAGAATGAATCTGGAAGTTTTCCTTCTGTTTCTACTTTTTGAAACAGCTTGGGAGAAGAGATATTACTTCTTCTTTGCTGTTTGGTAGAATTCCCAGGGAATCCATCAGGTCCTGGACTCTTGTTTTTCAGGAAGTTTTTGATCAATGCTTCAATCTTGTGACTGGTTACAGGTCTATTCAGGTTGTCAATTTCTTCCTGTTTCAATTTTGGTAGTTTATAGGTTTCCAAGAAGACATCCATTTCTTCCAGGTTGCTTAATTTATTGGCATAAAGGTGTTGATAATAATTTCTGATAATTGTTTCTATTTCCTTGGTGTTAGTCATGATCTCTCCCCTTTCATTCAAAATTTTATTAAATTAGGTCCTTTCTCTTTTCTATCGATAAGTCTGGCCAGTGATTCGTTGATATTAATTCTTTCAAAGAACCAGCTTCTAGTTTCATTGATCTGTTCTACTGTATTTCTGTTTTTAATTTATTGATCTCTGCTCTAATCTTAATTATTTCTCTTCTTATGTATGCCTTAGGCATCATTTGTTGGTTGTTTTTTTTTCTCCTGTTCATTAAAGTGTAAGTTAGTTGGTGAATTTTGGATTTTCCTATTTTTTTTTGAGTGAGGCTTGAATGTCTATGTATTTCCCACTTAGGACTGCTATTGCAGTATCCCATAGGTTTGGACCAATGTGGTTTTTTCTCATTGGTTTCCATGAATTATTTAAGATCTTCACAGATGATATGATACTTTATGTGGAAAACCCAAAGGACTCCACTCCCAAATTACTAGAACTTATATAGGAATTCAGTAATGTGGCAGGATGCAAAATCAATGCAGAGAAATCAGTTGCTATCCTACACACTAACAATATAACAGTAGAAAGAGAACTTAGGGAATTAATTCCACTTACAATAGCACCAAAAACCATGAAATACCTTGGAATAAACCTAACCAAAGGGGTGAAGGATCTGTGCTCTAGAAACTATAGAACACTTATGAAAAAAATTGAAGAAAACACAATAGGATGGAAAAACTTTCCATGCTCATGGATTGGAAAAATAAACATTATTAAAATCCTCCTCTATGCTTCCGAAAGCAATCTATACTTTCAATGCCATCCTGATCAAAATACCAATGACATTTTTCAAAATGCTGAAACAAACAATTCTAAAATTTGTGTGGAACCAGAAGAGATTCCGAATCACCAAGGAAATGCTGAAAAAGAAAAACAAAGTTGGGGGTGCCATACGGCCTGATTTCAAGCTATATTACAAAGCTATGGTCACTAAGGCACCATGGTACTGGCACAAAAATGAACACATAAACTAATGGAACAGAGTAGAGAGTCCAGATATTTACCCACAACTCTATGGTCAAATAATCATCAGCAAGGCAGGAAAAAATATCCAGTGGAAAAGACAGTCTCTTCAATAAATGGTGCTGGGAAAATTGGACAACTATGTATAGAAGAATAAAACTCAACCATTCTCTTACACCATACACAAAGATAAACTTGAAATGGATGAAAGACCTCAATGTGAGGCAGGAATCTATCAAAATCCTAGAGGATAACATAAGCAGGAACCTCTTTGACATCGGCCACAGCAACTTCTTTCAAGATATGTCTCCAAAGGCCAAGGATACAAAAGCAAAAATGAACATTAGGGACTTCATCAAAATAAAAAGCTTCCGCACAGCAAAGGAAACAGTCAACAAAACAAAGAGGCAACCCACGGAATGGGAGAGGATATTTGCAAATGACACTACAAAGGGCTGATATCCAAAATCTATAAAGAGCTTCTCAAACTCAACACCTCAAAAACAAATAGTTAAGTCAAAAAATGGGCAGAAGATGTGAACAGATGCTTCTCCAAAGAAAACATACAAATGGCTAACAGGCACATGAAAAAATGTTCATCATCATCAGCCATCAGGGAAATTCAAATCAAAACCACATTGAGATACCATCTTATGCCAAAGAGAATGGCAAAAATGGACAAGGAGAGAAATAATAAATGTTGGAGAGGTTCTAGAGAAAGGGGAACCATTTTACACTGTTGGTGGGAATGCAAGTTGGTACAGCCACTTTGGAAAACAGTGTGAAGGCTCCTCAAGAAGTTAAAAATAGAGCTACATTATGACCCAGTAATTACATTACTGTGTATTTACCCCAAAGATCCAGATGTAGTGAAAAGAAGGGCCACATACACACCAATGTCTGTAGTAGCCATGTCCACAATAGCCAAACTGTGGAAAGAGCCAAGATGCCCTTCAAGAAATGAATGGATAAAGAAGATGCGGTCCATATATGTAATGGAATATTACTTAGCCATCAGAAAGGATGAATACCTAACTTCTGCATCAACATGGATGGGCCTGGAGGAGATTATGCTAAGTGAAATGAGTCAAACAGAGAAAGTCAACTATCATATGGTTTCACTTCTTTGTGGAACATAAGAAATAGTATGGAGAACATGAGGAGAAGAAAGGGGAAAATGGCAGGAATCAGAGGGGGAGACAAACCACGAGAGACTATGGACTCTGGGAAACAAACTGAGGATTTTAGAAAGGAGAAGGGTGGGCAGATGGGTGAGCGTGGTTATGGGTGTTAAGGAGGGCATGTTTTTCATGGAGCACTGGGTGTTATGCACAAACAGGGAATCATGGAACACTACATCAAAAACTAATGATGGTGACTAACATAACATAAAAAATAAATTGAACTAAAAAAAATAATTCCTCTGGTGATTCCAGTGTGTAGCCAAGGTTAGGGACTATTATTTTTAATATAAGCAAGACAAATTTTGACATGATTTTGAGGAGTTGCAGGAAGATAAGAAGAGGTAATATTTACTTTGACACTAGGGATCAAAGAGATTCTGATGTGAAAAATAGAAATTCTATTATCCTTTGCAGTGTAGTTAACTGTATTTATATAAAGACAAAAATTCATTTTCTTTTTAAGTTTTCAAGTCAATTTATAGATGATGTTATAATAGAAATTCTATTTTGGCTAGATTATTTCTCACCTATCACTTGGCAGAGGTTTACATATTTGAATATTTTCTTAGGATGCTTTTGTAACATAGACAATGAATATTTATAACATCATTTGTTTTGGACCAATATAAATTTAGAGTAACACTATCCCCTCAGTTGATTCTGTTCTTGGTTAACATGTAAAATTTCTGAGAAACCCCCTCCACCATATATACACATCCCAACCACATATAAAATAGCTCTAACTTCCCTTGAGTTTTCTTTATAGCATATATCAACACCTGGCTGTTTTCTGCATCTATTTTTGTTCCTATTTTCCACTTTTCTGAAAAGTATGCTCAGTGAAAAGCAGAAAAAAAATGTTTACTACTTTTATCAAGCAAGGCTGGATACTTAGGAGGGCCTCCATAAATGCATATGAAATAAATCAATGAATAAATTAAACTATAATAATGTCCACAAGGGCATAGACTATGCTTTATTCCTCTTCTTTTACCCCATGATAAATCATTGTTTGCTTAACTGAGCTACAAATATTCATAAGTCCATGGTAAGACAGGGTATAAGTCTGCAAGGGAGCAGTTTAGTTGATTTAACTGATCTAAGACTTCTTAAAATTCTTATGTAAAAACATTTATTAATATCCTATGATGTTCAAAAGTCTGGATAAGGCAGCAAGAAGCATAAGTCTTTTTGCTGATATGCTTGTGGAACTTACTATGTTCATTCCAGCTTCATTCAAGCTACTGTTTAAAATGAGAGAAGGAAAAATGTAGGCAAAAGTTCTAAACATGGATTCACTCATTATACATGAAAATGTGTGATTCTCAAATTATTGAAAAATAATATTCAGGTAAGTACTTAACACACGTCAAAATTTTACTTAATTCATTAAAAAAGTATGACATAGGTGATTAAAAGAGGATATGAGAATCTCAGATTTATAAGGTCATTGGAAAAAGAAATTTGGAATAAGATTGCTTAGTCTGACACAGACTCATTAATATCCTACAGGGCAATAAGCTGTAACCTTTGGGGGATATCTTCTCTCTTAAACAGAAAAAAGAAAAATCACACCTTGTTCATTTTCTATAAATCAAACTCTCATTTACAGTTATAAGACATGTGAGCCTTAATCAACTATGAATAGTAGATCAAAATTATATTCCATGAGAGAATCAGATGACCCTCAGGCAGTCTTATTGGAAAACGTTCTAGTATAACATTTAAAAAAACAGAAAAACAGAACTCTTCTTTTTGTCTTATTTCCAAGTTTTGTTGTTTTTTTTTTATTTCCCTGAACACAGACTAATCCCTAAATGGTGTGGTAGAAAAATATACTTATTTTAAGAGGAAGAAAATGATCATGGAAAAACAAAGATAATATAATACATGAGTATTTTGGAAAAGGGGTCAAAAGTTGTCTCATTTTAAAAGTGATGGAGATAAATTCTATTTAATTACATTTGCCCCACTCCACCAAGGGACACAATGGTGAGTAAAACATTTGAAAGTGTTCTCAGCTTCTCAGAAGAACAATTGGGCTAAGAATATAGTGTTTCTCCTTCAAAATAAAGGCAGTCATTTACATCCACTTGCATATAATTGCCTAGTATGCCAGTGAACATTAATTAGTATAAGACTGCAGGCCACAAAAACATGCTCTATCAAGGTGCTAGAGAGTATTAAGTTCCTCTTTTGGGGTGCCTATCTGGAGATGACTTCAATCATCACCTCTTGATGAATTCTGTTCTCCTGGGCTTTGGGAGGCTAAGGGCTGAGGGATGATGTTTCCATCTTAAAGTCCTCCAACTTCTTTATTTCTTATAGGTTTTTATTTAAATTCCACGTAGTCAACATATAACGTTTTGTTAATTTCAAGTATACAATATAGAGATTCAAAACTTCCACACAATACCCGGTATTCGTCACAAGTGCCCTCCTTAATCCCCATCACCTATTAACCCATTCCCCCATATCTACCTCCCCTCCAGTGACCATCAGTTTGTTCTCTATAGTTAAGAGTCCATTTCTTGGCTTGCTTCTCTTTTTCCCCCCTTATGCTCATTTGTTTGTTTCTTAAATTCTACATATGAGTGAACCTATATAGCATTTGTCTTCTTTGACTTATTTTGGTTAACATAATACTCTCTAGCATGATCCACATCATTGCAAATGGCAAAAATTCATTCTTTTCTATGGTTGAGTAATACTCCATTGTATGCATATACACTACCTGTTTTTTATCCATTCAACAATTGAAGGACATTTGGACTCTTTCTATAATTTGGCCATTGCAGGTAATGCTGCTATAAACACTGGGATGCACGTATCCCTTTGTAGTGATCAAAACAGTATGGTACTGGTCAAAAAAAAAAAAAAAAAGACACAGATAAATAGAACAGAATAGAAAATGCAGAAATGAACTCATGATTATATGGTCAATTAATCTATGACTAAGCAGGAAAGAATATGCAATAGGTAAAAGACAGTCTCTTAAAATGTTATTCAGAAAAATAAACAGCAACATGCAAAAAATAAATTAAATGGGACCACTTTCTTACACCATACACAAAAATAAATGCCTGATTTCAAGCTTTATTACAAAGCTGTGATCACCAAGACAGCATGGTACTAGCACAAAAACATACATAGACCAATGGAACAGAGTAGAGAGTCCAGATACTTACCCGCAACTCTATGGTCAAATAATCTTCAACAAAGCAGGACAAAATATCTCATGGGAAAAAAGACAGTCTCTTCAATAAATGGTGGTGGGAAAATTGGACAGCTACATATAGAAGAAAGAAACTGGAAAAGGGGTATCTTTCTTACACCAGACACAAAGACAAACTCAAAACTGATGAAAGACCTCAAAATGAGGCAGGAATCTATCAAAATCTTAGAGAAGAACACAGGCAATAACCTCTTTGACATCGGCCACAGCAACTTCTTTCAAGACATGTCTCCAAAGGCAAAGAAAAAAAAGCAAAAATGAACTTTTGGGACTTCATCAAAATAAAAAGTTTCTGCACAGCAAAGGAAACAGTCAACAAAACAAAAAGACAATCCACGGAATGGGAGAAGATACTCGCAAATGACTCTATAGACAAAGGGCTGATATCCAAGATCTATAAAGAACTCTTCAAATTCAACACCCCAAAAAAAGACAATCATGTCAAAAAATGGGCAGAAGACATGAGGAGACACTTCTCCAAAGAAGATATGCAACTGGGTAATAGACACATGAAAAAAATGTTCATCATCATTAGCCATCAGGGAAATTCGAATTAATTTCCCTGGAGGGCACATATTGCATGGATCACTGGGTATGGTACATAAACAATTGAGATATCACCTTACACCAGTTAGAATGGCCAAAAATAACAGGATGGGAAACAACAAGTGTTGGAGAGGATGTGAAGAAAAGGGAACCCTCTTAAACTGTTGGTAGAAATGAAAGTTGATGCAGCCACTTTGGAAATCAGTGTGGATATTCCTTAAAAAATTAAAAATGGAGCTACCATATGACCCTTCAATTGCACTCCTGTGTATTCACCCCAAAGATACAGATGTAGTGAAAAGAAGGGCCATATGTACCCCAATGTTCATAGCAACAATGGCCACAATCGCCAAAGTGTGGAAAGAGCCAAGATGCCCTTCAACAAATGAATGGATAAAGAAGACATGGTCCAGACATACAATGGAATATTATGCCTCTATCAGAAAGGATAAATATCCAACTTTTCTATCAGCATGGACAGGACTGGAGGAGATTATGCTGAGTGAAATAAGCCAAGGAGAGAAAGTCAATTATCATATGGTTTTCACCTACTTGTGGAGCATAAGGAATAACATGGAGGACATTACGAGAAGGAAAGGAAAAGTAATTTGGTGTAAATCAGAGGGGGAGACAAACCATGAGAGACTGTACTTTCTGAGAAACTAAGTGAGGGTTTTGGAAGAGAGAGGGGTCGAGAGGGATGGGTGAGCCTGGTGGTGAGTATTAAGGAGGGCACATATTGCATGGAGCACTGGGTATGGTACATATACAATCAATCTTGGAGCATTGAAAAAATAAAATAAAATTTAACTTAAAAAAAAAAACAACAACAGATTAGAGACCTAAATGTGAGATAGGAAACCATTAAAATCCTAGAGGATGCAGGTTGTAACCTGTTCAACATGGACTGAAACAAATTCTTAATATTTCTCATGAAGCAAGGGAAACAAAAGCAAAAATAAACTATTGGGACTTCATCAAAACAAAAAAGCTTCTGCACAGTGAAGGAAACAGTCAACAACAAAACTAAAAGGCAACCTATGGAATGGGACAAGATATTTGCAAATAACATCTGATAAAGGGTTAATACACACAATATATAAAGAACTTATAAAACTCAACACCTGAAAAACAAATACTCTAATTAAAAATTCGGGAAAAGATAGGAATAGACATTTTTTCGAGAAGATTTACAGATGGCCAACAGCACAAGAAAAGATCCTCAACATCACTCATCATCAGGGAACTACAAATGAAAACTGCAATGAGATGTCTTCATACCCGTCAGAATGGCTATAATTAACAACACAAGAAACAATAGATGTTGGCAAGGATGTGGAGAAAAGGGAATCCTCTTGCACTTCTGGTGGAAATGCAAACTGTTTTAGCCACTCTGGAAAACAGTATGGAGGTTACTTAAACAGTTTTAAAAAACTACCCTATGATCCAGAAATTACACTACTAGGCGTTTACCCTAAGGATATAAAAATAGTGATTTAAAGAGATATATGTGCACCCCAATGTTTATAGCAGCATTATCAACAATAGCTAACTGTGGAAAGAGCCCAAACATATTACTCAACCATCAAAATAACACAATCTTCCCATTTGCAATGATGCTAAGTAAAATAAGTCAGCTAGAGGTATTATGCTAAGTGAAATAAACCAGTAGAGAAGATAAATATCATATGATTTCACTGATATGTGGAATTTAAGAAACAAAACAGATGAACATAAGGGTAAAAAGAAAAAGAGGCAAGCCATAAAAAAGACTCCTTTTTAAAAGATTTTATTTACTTATTTGAGAGACAGAGAACGAGAGAGAGAGCATAAGAGGGAGAAGGGTCAGAGGGAGAAGACTTCCCTGTTGAGCAGGGATCCCAATGTGGGACTCAATCCTAGGACTCCAGGATCATGACCTGAGCCAAAGACAGTTGCTCAACCAACAGGAAGGAAAAAGTTGCCTGGATCCCAACCACCAGATCATGACATAATTGGGGTGTAGACAGAGCACTGATTTTGATTGCCCCCCCAGATGATCTTAATATGTAGCCAAAGTCAAGCAGCACCCCTATAAACCACAATTTCACAACAGAGTTCTCCTCTGCCCACTCCCACCATACCCATCCCTAGAGTCTCTAATTTATTTTTATTTGTTCACAGAAGAACCATTACATTAACAGTATTTTCTTAGTCTTACTAGCCCTTTGTATTAGCAGATTTTATTTTATTCTCTATATTGGAAAACCTTTTTATTTCCTTAGAGATCATAGATAACTTCCTATTTTAATTTTAATGAATCACTTTCTAGATGTATTTGTTGTTATTATCCTAACATTTCTTTTCATGAGCTATTAGTTCAGTTGCAAAAATTCACCTAAGTCATCCGTTCCTCTTGTGGTTTTGCTGGAATATAACTTAAGTCTGTTCCTTAGGAATGTTTTATGGGTATCCATTTTTAGTCATTATAGATCTGATAATGTTTCAATTCCACCTTACCTTTACACTTGATTCATAATTTAGCTGTGTACAGAATTTTAGATTGAAAATAATTTTTACTTGAAAACTTGACGATATTGTTCTATTTTATTCTATCATCTAATGTACCTGATGAGTATGATGTGTTTCTTACTTATTCATTTATTCCCAAAACAATTTTAACATATTTTACATATTTCAAAATTTGTATTATATATTCTAAATTATATTCTAAATAATATATCCTAAATTATCTTAGTATTTGCTAAATCATCTATTGAGTAAATATAATTTTTAATTTCCATGTTCTTTTTTTTTTTTTTCTTAATCCTCTTTTCCCTTAACATCCTGTTCGTGGTTTGTTGGCACAAACTGAGGACACTGATGATTTTTGAAGTTTCACATTTTCCTCTGGGATCACATCTGCCTGTTCATTTTGCTTTCTTTTTCGTGTTGTTTATTTTCTTCAAGTGTTTGGTGAGTCACTGTTTTCCTTTTAAGGTTCAAAATGAGGTGGTAGAAAACTTTACTGAGGGTTCTGAGGTTTTGGTTTACCTTGGAGGTAACCAAAACTTGGAGGTTTTGGTTTACCTACAAACAGATGAGTGGTTTTTCACTAAGTTGGGATGTTCAAAATGTCATAACAAGGAGGGCATTAGTTTGGAGACCAACATCCACCCTTGTAGCCCCAGTTGCCTTTGATCACTTAATCTCCTTAGAAAGAGCCTTCCTTTTTACCAGGGAGGAACAATCAAGATGCTGATAAACTGGTATGGAAGAAGGTATGGAAGAAGGAGATAAGAGAGGGACTGCATCTCCACGGCATATGCTATATGCTCCAAAAATAGACTCTCAATTAATCAATTTTTAGCCCCTTCTCCTATTACCATCTGAACCCAAATCTGGAGCTTTTGTTGGTGCTGCAAGAAGAGATCATCTGTTTCCTTTCTCTGTGGGTGTCCCTTTGGGTATTCTGGGCTATGACTCCCTTCTCTCTGCTTCATTTGCTTAAACATAACCATCTGATTTCTGTCTTCCAGAAATCTGTTGAAATCTATCATTCACCAAGAACATTTTTCTGTCATAATTTCTTTATTAGTTTGGATTTATTCCCTTAAAATTTTTCCTCTATTATATTTATTGGGTCTTGGGTGAAGGGAGACCATTTAAGTATGTTTATTGTGCTGTCTGGAATCAGAGGAATCAAGGCTTCATTCTTAACATTTACCTGTTATAATTTAAATTTGACCTGAAGGAAGTCTTCCTCAAATAGGTAGTTTTGGTGACAATGAGAGAATCTGCATACAACTGACAGATGAGTTACATCAAGATTTTCACCCTGTGATGGTCAGTATCCTATTAAGGCCACTGAATCCAGATTTTGTTTTATGTAAGGTAGATGCTAGGACCAGAAGAGAGACACTTATGTTGGATACAGAGAAGTCAGTTTGTGAGCCAATGTGTGCAGAAAAGGCTGGAGAAGCCTACTTTTAAAAGATGGAAAGTTGACTTCTCCCAACAGCTTGGGGCCATGTGGTATTCTTCTTGATTCTCAGCTCTGCTCTCACTTCCTAGACCCAATTCAACATGAGACAGGAAGAAATGCCCGGACTCCACATTCCAACAGTCGGTAGTGCCACAATCTCTCCTTATTCAGCTCTGGGCTGTGGTTTGATCAAGTCCTACATGACCTCTGTCATTATGCCTCTCCCCAAGTCCTTTCTGCTCAGTAATACATCCTCTCTGGATCCAGACAGGGTGGGGCTCTGTCTTGCTTGACACCTCCTTCTCAGAGGCTGGACATCTGTGCATATGCTGGGCCATTCTACCTGATGGGATCTGTCTGCCTGTGAATCAGCAGCCTAGGATTTCACACTCTTTGCTCCTAACGATAGCACACATCTCCCCCATTGTCAGCCTCCCTGTCAACATTCATGGTGACCCATGGCTGTGTTCTTTAAGCACTGTGCTTGCTGACCCACCTGAACATCCTATTACCATCTACTGATCATTACTTTCTAAGGCTTACCTGGAGGGATAAGAGTTTTGAGAGGGAATGAAGATGATGTACTGTGAAGATTAGAAATTACCTGAAACAACATTAAAGCCCCATTTATTTTTTTTTAAAGATTTTATTTATTTGACAGAGAGAAACACAGCCAGAGAGGGAACACAAGCAGGGGAGGTGAAAGAGGGAGAAGCAGGCTTCCTGCGTAGCAGGGAGCCCGATGTGAGACTTGATCCTGGGTCTCCAGGATCATGACCTGAGCCGAAGGCAGTCGCTTAACCAACTGAGCCACCCAGGCACCCATAAAATCCCATTTATAACAATCTTCATTGTCTCCTCCTCAACACTAGTCTTGTAGACTTTAGTCCACTGTGTTCTCATTTGTGAGGGAGAATGATGAGGGCTGGGTGTGATTTGGGGTAGCCTCAGTGCTCTAATAAATACTCATTCTTTAACTATCATAGACTGTTTGTTCTTCCACCCAAGAAAGGAGAAAAGAGTAAAAATACCTCAGGCAGTTCTTGCAAATTATTGGATATTTTGCACTAACAGTGCCTAGAATAATCCAGATATTCATTTTGGCTCTCCATAGTGCTTGACTCTTTTTTCATGGGTATGCTTGTATCGATCCCACTCAAATCACTAAATTTGCTGATAAGATTTTCAATGTATGAACCTTGCTTGGTGTTCAAGATTGTGGATGTTGTTCCCATCCTAAAAGGACTTAGGTTCTAAATAGCTGCTTTTAAATACGGTGCCATTTTAATCACTGTAGACTGAGGAAATGTATATATGTATACTATAATCTATCTTATAAAATCAGAGTTGAACATTTTAGGTCAAGACTGTTTCTTGTTATTTTGAATAAATGGCAACTGAGTACTTATTCATTAAAATATACTGGTGACATCACTTTGGGATAAGAAATAATAGTAAGGGTTTGGAAAACTCTTCATTTAAAATTTGAAAATTTCCTATATCAATGCAAACAGGTGTGTTTAATTAGAGTCTTATACCTTCCACAGCTTGCCCTAAGTAACTGCATGAAAAAGTTTCCAAAACTAGAGTGGTAAAGGATATTGCAGGATTTTTCAGTGACATTATGTCAGTGCTGGATAAGTACTGTTCTGGGAAACAAAAGTAAAGAACAACTTACATATAAATTTTCATATAACCACTTCTTATACAAGTGATTCTCAATCATGTATTAGGTTAGTATCTTGGGGACGGAGGTTGGACCACAATAGTATGTTTAAAACATCTCAAGTGATTCTAATACACAGCCATAATGGAAGACTACTCTCTGATATAAAGCAAAGAATGTCACACTTGCATCACAATAAAAAAAGATGAGACCTACTGAAACCATAATATTCCTGGAAGACAACATAGTAATTACTTTGACATTGGTCTCAGCAACATTTTTCTAGATATGTCTCTTCAGGCAAGAGAAAAGAGAACAAAAATAAACTATTGGGACTACACCAAAATAAAAAGCTTTTGCACAGGGGCGCCTGCATGGCTCAGTTGGTTAAGTGACTGCCTTCAGCTCAGGTCATGATCCCAGAGATCTGGGATCGAGTCCCACATCGGGCTCCCTGCTCAGCAGGAAGACCGCTTCTCCCTCTCTCACTCCCCCTGCTTGTGTTCTCTCTCTGGCTGTGTTTCTCTCTGTCAAATAAATAAAATCTTAAAAAAAAAAAAGCTTTTGCACAATGAAGGAAACCACTGACAAAACTAAAAAGCAACCTACCAAATGGAAGAAGGTATTTGCAAATGGTATATCCAATAAGGAGCTAATTCCCAAAATAAACAAAAACCTTATACAACTCAACACCAAAACAAAAACAAAAACAAAAACCTCCAAAAAGACTCTGATTTAAAAAATGGACAGGGGACCGGAATAGACTTTTTTTAAAAACAAAGACAACATTTGAGGGACTTGAAGGGAGGGGGTGGGGGGATGGGAGAGCCTGGTGGTGGGTACTGAGGGCACCTATTGCATGGAGCACTGGGTGTGGGGAATGGGCAATGAATCTTGGAACACTGAAAAAAATTTAAAATTAAAATTAAAAAAAATTAAAAAATAAAACAAAGACAACATAAAAATGGCCAAAAGACAAGTAAAAAGATGCCTAATGTCACTAACAGTCATATATATATGGTTCTGGTTCTCCCTGCAGACATTCTATGTCTGAAGTGAATCAGAAGGCTTTCTGAATCAGGAGAGGGCCTAGGGAGTTGACATTTTCAACCACTGCCTGGATGGTTCCCATGAATAGGCAAGTTTGGAGAATATTAATTTAAATAATACTGTTTTCACATCTACAGTATTTATATATATATAAATCTACCATATTTACTTATATATAAATATATATATAAATCTACCGTATATATATATAAATCTACCGTATTTATTTATATATTTATTTACATAAATATGGTAGATTTATATATATATAATCACAATATATATTATATATATGTAATATATATATATATATATAATCACAATGAAATATCACCTAAAACCAGTCAGCAGGGCTAGTATCAATAAGATAAGAAGTGTTGGCAAGGATATGAAGGTGGAAAAAAAACAAAGCTCATGTTCCAATGGTAGGAATGTGAACTGGTATAATGACGATGGAAAACAGTATGGAGGGTCCTCAAAAAATTATAAATAGAAATGTATTATGACCAAGTAATTCCATCATAAGGTACTTATCCAAAGAAAGCAAAAACACTAACTTGAATGATATACGCACCCTAACTTTATTGCAGCATTATTTATAATAGCCAAGATATGGAAACAACCTAAGGGTCTATCAATAGATGAACGGATAAAGTTGTGACACATATTTTAAAAGAAATATTACAAAACCCTAAGAAAGGATAAGATCTTCCTGTTTGTGACACCATGGATGAATACTAAGTGAAATAAGTCAGAGAAAAATAAACATAATGTGATTTCACTAGCATGTGAAATCTAAAAGGCAAAGTAAGCAAACAAAAGCAGAAAGAGACCCATAAATACAGAGAACAAACTGATGGTGGCCAGAGGGGAGGGTGTTGGGAGGATGGACAAAATGGGTGAAAGGGAGTGGGAGATAGAGACTTCCAATTACAGAATGAGTAAGTCACAAGGATGAAAGATATAGCATAGGGAACAGAATCAGTGGGATTGTAGTAGTGTTATATGGTGATGTGTGGTGAACATAACATAATGTATAGACTTGTTAAGTCCCTGGGTCATACAACCAAAATTAATGTAACATTGTGTTTCAACAACAGTTAAAGAAAGAAGAAAGAAAGAAAGAAAGTGATATTAAATGTTCATCCCAAATATGATGCAAGTGAAACATTGTAGATGTGCAAACAGTATTATCTAAAGTTGAAAATGTCAACTCCCTAGGCCCTCTCCTGATTCAGAAAGCCTCTGATTCACTTCAGACATAGAATGTCTGCAGGGAGAACCAGAAATCTGCATCTTATTGCTTACCCCAGCTGATTCATAGGATCATATATGTATAGCAAATATGAGGTACAGGATTACAAAAAAGACATAAGCTTCAAGGCAGTCTAAAATATAATGTCAAGATCATGAGATGTAGGAGAATTCTCCTGGGTGAAACACGCTGGAATTCTTGATACTGACATGGATCATGGAAAAATGTATAGTGAGATAATGGGAAAACCCTTACGAGTACAGGCATTTTTGCATGACAACATCATAAAACTCACCTCATGAGGCTGGCCAAGAGCTGTCAGCAGCACGTCAAGGTGGTTGCACTGGACAGTGCAGGGCGACCACGGATCTGAGCTCTCCCTGGCCTTGTCCCCTCCAAAATACAGAGAATCACTTTGACCATACTATCCTCACCTTCTAGTTGCTTTAAGCTAAATGCTATTTCATCACTTTGGGTTCAGGACTGGCCTTGAGTACCTAAGTCTGAGGTCCACGATTTTATTTAACTACTGACATAAGGAATCAGGAACACACCATAGCCATTTATTTGTATAATATTTAGGGCTGCTGTGGTACTTCAGTGTCAGAGCTGTGTAGTTGTGACCAAAGCCATGTGTCTACAAAACTGAAAATATTCACTATGTGGTCCTTTATAGAAGAAGCTGGACCCTGTGCTACAACAACCTTGCCTCTGTGAAGGTGCCTGGGATTGTATGAGCTTAGCACAAAGCATAGTATGGCATGGTGAGGGTCTGAGCCCTGAGTACTGCAGGTATCCAAAACTATTTCTATGCCTAGGCTTTTTGGTTTCAGACTATAAATTACTTTCTGTTTTGTTTTATTTTGCTTGACTTTGTTTTTACTTAAGCCATGAGAATTGTGTCTCCCTTGTTTATAATGAAGAGTCCTGACTGACATTAATGATGACAATGAAAAATATAAGCAGAAAAGAAAACATAACAGACCTAAACTCTGTGTACTATTTAAATATCTGACCAACCTAGAGTGGCATGGAGAAAGTGATTTTTTGCAATGATTATAAATACTCCTCCCTAAAAGTAGCAAATACTTGTAGAAACAACTGAAGACAGACTAATCAAAGAGAGATATCTGTCAGTACCAAGAGCGAGACAACACATTAGCCTTTACGATTAGATCTTTGCCTTAAGAGCACAGTTGTGATCAATAGCATATGAATATCAGTGTTTCATGTTTTGCATTTTTAGACCTCCATTAGCTGCTAATTAAAACTCACATAGTTATACAGCATCTCTCTCTTGTTAGTTTAATTCTGGAAGACCTCATGTTCCCCTTAAGTCCCAACTTTTTAGCAAGAATCTGGCTAAGGTAGACTCTTTGTAAAAGGAACAAAGGAGACTGAACTAGCTGAGCCATCATTTTTACCCTAAGGTGCAGATCTAGTTAGTACACCAAACTTAGAGATGTTAGTCTCCTCAGAGTCCATTCTTATCTGAAAAAGCAACCCCCCCCAACACCTCTACTCTTTTCCAAATGCATAAATCTCCCTAAAATGTTCGTCCTTGTTTATAAATTCTTAATAGTAATGACCTAAGGTGACCAATGACTGATCCTCTTTACAACCACAGAGTCCTTTTATTCAATATCCTTGACCATTTTTTGTAGTTCAACATTGTTCACTCTTAAACTTATGAAAAGAAATGGGCATGAATCCAGGTGAGACAAAATTCATTTTCTGCTCACTGTGTCTTCTCCTGGAGGATGGGTCCATCTTGGATTTGTCAGGAAGGGTAAGCCATATTGAGTGAAGCAAAAATGCTCCTTGTGATCTGGTCAAGAATTTAATGATCCCTTATGCATGCAGAGGAAGAACTTTCTAAATTCCAGGATTTACTTGTAAAAAAAAATATATATATATATATATATATTTCTGTCAATCTCATACTTAATCCCTGTGTTACCGTTAGGATAAAATTTACTTTAAATAAGCTCTCTTCAAGCCCTTAATTGAGAATAAGAATCTTCAGTTCGATTTGCCTTAACAGTTTGAGATTCTTCATTTCATTGATAACAAAATGTGAGACAGACCACCCTGCCCAACAGAAATCTCTCTTGAAGATGGGAGAATAAGATTTCTAATTAATCTTCCAAAGCTCCAAATAAGACCTGGATTAATCAACCAAAGGACCTACATTTTACTGAGGTTCTTCCTACTTAGACACTTCCTCTTAAAGTCACCACCCACTTGGCTTACACACTATTCTATTGATAGCAATCAAAGATTAATCCCTAACACAGGACATGATGTCTGTATCAGTTATCAATAGCTACATAACACATTACTTCAAACCTTAGTAGCTTAAAACAATAATATTCATTATGTCACAGCCTATCTGGAATTCAAGCTCAGGTTAGCTGGGTCCTTTGGCTCTGGTCTCTCACAAGCCTACAGTCAAGGAGTTGGCTAGAGCTGGTATCAATTTAATGTTTAACTGGGATAAGGTCCATTTACAAGCTTGCTTACTTCATTGTTCCAAGATTCAGTTCCTTATGGGCTGTTGGACTAAAGGGCTAAGTTTTCTACCGGCTATTAGCCAGAGGCCTCCTTCCCTGGTTCCTTGTCACACTGTAGCTCTCTCCAAAAGGTGGCTCACAACACAGCAACTAGTCTCATCAGCATAAATAAATGAACAGCAAGAGAAATACTAGAGAACTGGAAGTCACAGTCTATTACAACCTAATCTCAGAAGTAACATTCCATCAATTTTGCCATATTCTATTTATTAGAAGCCAGTCACCAAATCCAGCCCACTCTTCAACTGAGAGGATTACTTAGGGCATGGGTATCAGGAAGTGGGGCTCACTGGGAGCCATCTTAGAAGTCTGATTACCACAATGTCTGTATGAATCAAGTTTCCAAGGGGAACTGAATCTTAAGGAAATAAAGACTAAGTTGTAAAAGCTTATTTGCTTGACTCACAGCAGTTGTCAAATGTAAAAAGACTTGTCCCATCCTTATTGCAGCAGTGACCTCAAACTTCATCTTCACAAATCTCTCCAACCCATCACTTCTACCTTCCTATTCAGCTCTTTATTCACAGAGAAAATGTTCCTTACAGGGACATTGCTCCTGATTCACAGAGAAAATGAAAGCAACTGAATGAGACTTTCCAAACTGTACACTGTCAGAAGAAAAATACAAGACTATGCTTTTATTCATCCTTTTCTTTTTATTTTGATGTCAGAGAAAGAGATATTCCCATTTGAGAGTATTTGCTTGCTAAAACATCCTTCTTTTCTACTCAAGTCTTTACTTCTCATTTCTTCTTTTCCCTGTACCCTCAGCACAGGCCACTTTGATGGCTCTGTCATGACATGTCAAATGTCCAGGTTTCTCCCACATTCTCTCTTTGTCCCCTATGGGTAATAACTGCTCTCCCAGTAGTTACTCATATCTTTCTCTTTCCTCAATACACTTGAATATGGCTACTATTTTCACTAAGACACTGGCCCAACTTTTGTCAAGGTGATATGCTTAAAGCTGAATTCAACTGCCTCTTTTCAGGTATTTACTTAGCTTAATAATTATTATTAAAATAATAAATACTTAAGATTAGCTTTCTGTATCATTTATTACTTCAGATTGTTCCCACCTTCCAGAGATACTCTCCTCTTCTGATGCTCTTATGTTGTTGCCATACCTGTCTACCCACTCTTTCTCTATCTTCCTGGCAGAGGAATCAGTCTGAGTCTGACCCTTTAACATTCATGTTTCAATTTCTAGGTCAGGCACTCTTCTCTTTTTATTCTATAACTATTCCTAAGAAGACGTTAGCCACTTTCCTAATTTTAATTACCACCTCTATGAGACCAACTCTTCAAGTTTTGTCTTCACCACAAATTTTTCCTCCTAAGCCCCATGCTCTTATCTAACTACAGAAGAAAAATATACTTGGTAATGTAAGTTAATGTCAAATTGAGCTTTTCATAACCCCTCAACCAATCCCAAAACTCCTAAGAGGTTCCTCCTCTTTAATGAGTAGAACTCTTCCCATTCTGTTAGCCAAGTCAGAATCCTAAGTGAATCCTTGACTATTCCCTTCACATGAACACCTCCAAACAATTAACTATCCAGTTTCAATCAAAAAGATGAAAAAAATTAGATATTAGGATAATCCTTACCCAAGACTTCAAAGCTTCATTCTCCACATTTAACCTTCAAATTGAATGAAAATTAAACATGTAAAGAAGTTCCCTTCAAGAATCCAGATGTCCTGTCCAGCAGACAGAATCATGGCTCAGGTAAAGATGTCCACATTCTAATACGCAGAAGACCTGTGAATATGTAATGTGATATGGCAGGAAGGAAATGAGGCTGCAGGCTCAGTTAAGGTTGCTAACTGGAAAGCAATCTTTAAAAAGAGAGATTTATTGAATTATTGGGTAATTACAGGGGTCCTTTAAAGTCAAAGTGGGAAGAAGAAGCATTCCTATCAGAGAGCTACAATGTGAGAGACACTTCACTAGCTCTTGCTGGCTTTGAAGATGGAAGAGAACCATAATGCATGGAGTGAGAAGAGTTTTTAGAAGTTGGGACAGGTGAGAACATGGATTCTCTCCTGGAATCTCTAGAAAGGAGAGAGCCTGGCCACCTTGTGGGTTTTAGCCCGGTGAGATATTTTTCAGACCTCTGACCCCAGGACTATAAAGTAATATATTTGCATTGCTTTGAGCCACTAAGTTTGTAATAACTTTTTATAGCAGTGATAGAAAACTAATACAGCCTATTTTTTCTTTTAAGTAATTTTAGATTTGTTATGTTAGATTTAAGCAGAGATCCATTGTTACAAAAATCAGAAATAAAAGCAGGGACATTTCTATGGAAGTAAAAAGGATAAAAAAATACTGCTAACAATTGTGGGTAAACCAACCAGATAGCCTAAATAAAATGGAAAATTTCCTTGAAGCAAAAACTTACAAAACTAAATGTAAATTGACTTCTAATGAGCAAGGAAAACGAATTGGTAATTAAAATCTCCCTACAAAGCAAAGCCCTGGACCAGGCGGCATCACTGATGAATTCTACCAACATTTAAGGAATAACTAACACCTTTTCTTCTAAAACCTTTCCCAAAAAGTAAAGAGGGAACACTTTGTAACTCATTATATCAGGCCACTTTAACCTGAAATCAAAGACAAAGACACTATAAGAAAACCAGAGCCCAAGATGCCTCATGAACATTTGATATCAAAAGCCTCAGTAAAACAAACACAAAAAACTGCATTCAGCAGCATATGAAAGGAAGCATCTGAAAGCTATCACAAACCTGTCCTCTGTTAACAGTCTTACTGAATACTGCACAGCAAGTCCTAGTTAAAGACAAGGAAAGGAAATCAATGATTTACAGGTTAAGAAGGAAAGAAGAAATAAAACTATCTTTGTCTTCAGATGACCTTAGGGTCCATGTAGACATTTCCAAAAAAGGTTTAAAATAAAATCTTCCTGAAACTACTGAGGATAAAAGTTGATTACTCTCATACTATTATATATGCCAGCAATGAAAACCTGAATTTGAAATTAAAAAAAACCAACCTCTTTTTACATGCATACATTTTTACTTACTTTTTTACAATAGCACCCCAAAAAGAAATACTCGGATATACATCAAACAAATATGTACAGGACCTCCATCCATAAAAAGAAAACAACTCTACTGAAAGAAATCAAAGAACTACATATCACAATAACATATGCCTGGGAATCAAAGTTAAGGATCACATTCATTAGAGTAAACAGGACCTCAGAAGGATCCTGATTCTTTCCCACAGGATCTCAAGATTCGGTCTTTCTGTTTACACATCTCCCATCTTCTTCCAGCTGCAGCCTTTCTCACTACCTTCTTCAATGAACCTCCTTTCATATCTCCAGTGAAGCCACTGAAACACAATTTAAATGAGTACTAATATCACTTTGTGTACATGTGAATACATACATGAGTGTGATACCTGTGTTTAAGCATATATATTTTTTTCTGTTTGGAACAAATAGTACTTCTGATGTAGAAGCATTTTTGTCAGTAGTGTTAAACCAGCATTGTGCAAATTTTCTTGTTTTTACTTTTTTATTTATTTGATTTAAAATTTTATTTTTTTTAAAGATTTTATTTATTTATTTGACAGAGAGAAACACAGCAAGAGAGGGAACACAAGCAGGGGGAGTGAGAGAGAGAGAAACCGGCTTCCTGCGGAGCAGGGAGCCCGATGCGGGGCTCAATCCCGGGACTCTGGGATCATGACCTGAGCCGAAGGCAGTTGCTTAACCAACTGAGCCACCCAGGTGCCCCAAAATTTTCTTATTTTTAAATCTATGTGCACAATAACTATCAATGTCAATGGGCTGAACAAATTGCATTACTGATTCTGTTATACCTGTTTGATCAGTGGGATTTCAGCATCACCAATGTACTTCAAACGTGCTGTGAGATAATCAGCTTACTAGACCACCGTCAGTAAGTTAGTCAGTAAGTACCAAAGTGGCCCTTTTCTCCTACTCTGATGAACTGGCCCCATACAATTTTCAAGTGCTATGCAGAAAACAAAAAATAAAGTGGAACAAACTACCGAAAGTTGATATGGTGTATGACAGTTATTTAATGTAAGCTACCCTCACTTTTTACATGGTACAAATTATTTCCTACTCTTTAAAAAACATACAGTAAAAAAAAGTGCAGCAAATCTGATTGTGTTACTGGACAAAATAATCCATGATACCAACTTTTTCTTACTGTTGATAAGCAAAATTCAGAAAGATGTTATAGACCCCAAGGAAGTAAAATAAAAGAGCCCAGAGATCTTTAGGGACACAGAGTGGCATGGGATTTATCTACCATTCCAAACACTAAAGGGCACTACTAGGAAATGAACTCCAAAGCAGGCTCATTTGAACAGCATAAATAACGTCTTAACTTTGTCCAAATCTAATGGCATTTGTGTGTGGGTGAAGCATCAGTTTTCACAGACTGACAGAAGTGTTCCTGGCTTGGATGTCTTCATTAGTTCAGACCTCCAAAACAAAGGCCAAAAAGTAGAGAAGAGTATGCATGAATCAGAAAAATAAAAATATTTTCACATCGAATACAGTTCCAAGTAGTGCATCTACCCTGACAATCTTCTGGCACTGGATCACATACAGCAACTATACACTTGTTAAAGAGCGACTGAGAAAATGCACCAAGTGCATTATTGAACAGTGGCAAATAATGAATTCCATTCTTGACAGAAAGAGGCCACTTATATTCAAGTGCCAGTTACTCACTTACCTAATCAATTACATAATTCTTTAGTGTTACTTTCCTTTAAATAAAATGAGCTGGGAGCTAGGGAATAGTCAAAGTGATGTTTTCCACTGCCCAAATTACAGGAGAACATATTTTGGTGTAGTCCTTAGATCCACATTTGCTAGAGGTGTTATCAAAAGCTGGAATAACGGTAGCATTTACATGTCAACACAAAAATGCACATTTCAAGTTTCTCTCTGAGTCCTGAAATAGTTGGGTATCATACTATCTCAACAATGCAGCGCAGTTCTTAATAGTTTGAATTAGCCATGCACACTTCCATATCTCCATAGAAATGAAAGAATAATCACTTTTATATGTAAATACATTTAGGGTAACTACCCTAGAGACCACAGTGGCTGCCACAGTTATTAATGAAGCTGCCCTTGATGTGATGCTCACCCAAATTAGTCTCTAGGAAAAATTCAGGAGAGCAAACATCATCTGAGCTCAAATTCTGCACTTGCCACATTTGATAAGTGAGGATAGAGGTCATAAAATGGCTGGCACTGGAAAACAGTGATTGCTTTTCAGATTAGGAGAGGAAATACCATGTCTACTCTCCTCCCACAGCGAGTCAGTACTTTGAATATGTTGCTTGAATGTTCTCATCTCCCTCTATCTAGGGTCATCGGCTAGTCTTTATAATACCATCAACACAAAGCTCAAATGAAAACTGAAAACTAACATGGAGATGGCAGACTATTGCCTGTTGCCAGGCACAAACTTGACCGTGATGTCATCACTGTCCTTCGGTAATTTGAAAAACTCTGAACTGGGGCACTTGGATGGTTCAGTCGGTTAAGCATCTGCCTTGGGCTCAGGTCATGATCTCATGGTCCTGGGATGGAGCTCCGTGTTGGGCTCCCTGTTCAGCAGAGAGTCTGCTTCTCCCTCATGCCTTTCCCTCATGCTCACTCTCTCTCAAATAAATACATGAAAAAGAAAAGAAAAATTCCCATCAATATACACACACATTTTAACAGGGTTGTGCCTTGTAATAAGCTTGGGAAATTTAGATGGCTAAGTCTTGGCATATAAATTGTTGGTTTGTAGGCCCAGGGCACCTGAAGAACACCCCCAAGACTGCCCTCGGACAGTGCACGATTCTCCAAGGAAGTGTACAGGACTTTCTTTCTGACACCAGACCTGCAGCACTTTTCAATTAATACATACAAGTAACCTTATCTTGAAGTTCATTCAGCCCAGACCTGAACCTGTTTCCAGTGTCTCTCTTACCATCCTTATTCCTTTATTTCCAGTCCTATCTCCACAGCCTGATAAATCAGTAGCTAATTTCCATCACTCATTGTGCTCTTGCCTTGATTCCATTCCATCACCATCAGCAAAGACAAATATCCATCTATTTTGATCAGTTTCTATTTTGACAAACCCATCCCTTTACCTTCAAATGCTCCCTTAAATCTGAACACCCCACCCAATCTAGCATTCCGATCTCGGTTTTGGAAGGAAAATCCACTCAGGATTAACTAGATATTTTTTTTTTCTTCTCCAAGCCTACCTACTCCAAAATCATAGCTTCTATCCTTGGCTTAAGTAGTTGGAGCTCACAATTCAAGTGCTCTGTTCCCAAAATGGCTGACTCCTTGGCTCCCAAGGATGAAGTATTTTACTAAGCACTATGGAAACTGCCCTAATGGTATTGCACACAAGACTGGCTTAGGGACCTGGTTGACTTTAGCAAGAATCAGATTCGCAAATTTGAATGACAAAAAGGAAGGCAAGCTAGGAACTTCCCCTAACTTGGAAGAACAGTGGATGACTTCTGAAACCATCTCCTATTTGCCCAAATTTTTCATTAGGAACTAAGGTCAGAAATATCTGAGAAGAGTGAAACTTCCTCCTTACTAACTCAATAGTAAGAAATATCAGATGCAGTTCTTGCACTGTTAGGCGGTTATGTTTTGTGTGTTAACTGATATGATTTCATTCAGTTGAGAGAATTAGGACTATACTCAACTCTGTTTAGCATTCCATGCTTGGGTTTTTCATCTAGGAAGGCATTTTATTTTCCACAAATTCAGGTTGAGTTAAGAGAATAAAGAAGTTAGAAGTTAACTGTAAGTTAGATCTGTCATCCATTCAGTCACTCGTGGATGCGTGGTGACTCTCACCAGGCCCTACACCAACCTGCAGAAAACATATACCTCTTCATTTTGATGAGAAATCTAACCCATCAAGCATGTTGTGATTTTAATAGTCCTTCAACTGTAGAATCATAGGAGCGTTTTAATTCAAATCTGTATTAAATAAGTCTGCTTTCCCCTTGATGGAGGTACCTACTTGGCCATGGATTTTCTTTTACTTCTACATGGTTTTCATGTGCATAGGATTCAGCCTTCTGCCTCTGTCCTTCTCGTTTACCCGGGAACTTAAATGTCTCCCTGCCTTATGACACACAGCAACTAAACTCCATTCCATTTGCTACTTTACAAGACCTCCTGAATCCAACCTTCACATACCTGGAACTTTCAAAACAAAATCCTTAAAAGGCTCTACTTAAGAATATTCATTAATCCAACTTTTTTTTTATCTTCATATACATGAAAAAAGACAACTCTGAGTTGATGTCTGTCTGTCCCTTATCTCAATGCACAAGGGAGCCTCATGCTAGGATTATCACCCCTCTTTCTTTATAACAGATCTGTTAATTTGTTGGTTTCATTCTCTTAAAATGTATTACTGAATTCCAAAGAAAACCCTATTTTAAGCCATGTATTGTTTGCCAATCTTCCGATGCAAAGTAAAATTATACCTCCCATGTGTGTATTGCATCTTCTGCAAAACTGAGGAGTCATAGGAAAAAAGCACCAAAAGTGAGGGAAGGGTACAGAGTTTCCCTCATGAACTTCAAACCATGCTTTCTGGACTTGTGGGGAAAATCAGACACCCTATTTATTAAATTAATCTATAGCAAGGTCTCACTCTACAAAACACAGATTTTGGTACTCATTCACAACACAGAAGTCATCTTAGAATTAATTTTTACAACATCTGGGATAGTCTCCAAACCTTCTGGAAAAAGAAAATACTTTCTATTGAAATGCTATCAATTATTAAGCAATTAAAGCATTTAAAACGTCATTTTTGAGTGTTATCCCTCATTAACTAATGTCCTTTGTCAATTGAAAAATACAAGTGCCCCCACATCTCAATTTAGAATTGAATTTGATTAACAAATGACATTACCAATGACTTCTAATTAAAAACATAGGTCTGAAAATCCAACCTAGCATTTTATTCCCATGTCAGCCAGTAGTTAAGAAACTCATGATTTAGCTGTTTCTTTTTTGTTCTTTATCAAAACATATGCCCCAATTTATTAGACATGATTTAGACTGATGTAGCTTTTACAATTTTATATCGTTTGATCACTATTAGTAATAAAATGCACTGTATTTTAAATCAGGAGATAGCCATTAATCTTTAAAACAATGATCACTGACAGTTAATAAGATATCTTACGTGAAGAAAATGCCTTAATTCAACTTCCAATACTGTCTATCACATCCATTCATATATGTACATTCTCTTATAAAATAAACAAGAGAATTTGCTACCTTTTGGGACCGATGGCTGATCCTATAAGATTAGCAGTGTAATTTAAGTCACTGATCTAATAATTTATTATAAGTGTAAGGCCATTTCAGTTACACATTCCCATTATGCAATTCTCAAAGATAAAAAGCTTTTGACATGCACAGAATGCCTCACGTCACTGTACTCAAACATTTTTTTTCTATTATGTGTCATATATTCAAGGCTACATTAATCACATTTCTTCCAAAATTGGCCTTACCCCATGACATCTCTATTTCTTTAAGTATGAATACTTTTCTCCTAGTTTCCAGGATTGGCCCCTAAATGTCTTGCTTGACTTCTGTCTTTCCTTGATATTTAATCATGCTAACTCTTGTCTTTCCTGTAAATTTCCTTCTGTTTTTTTCTTTTGTATATAATATATAATGTATATTTTAATTATATATTAATATAAGACATCATATAATATTTATGTTTAATTATTGTCAATTCATATTCATATTACACATTAATGTAAGACATGCTATAATATTCATATATTTTATAATGTTCATATAGTATTCATATTCATTCATATAACATTCATCCTTATAATATTCATGTTAATATGATATTCATTTATATTTTTGTATAATATTCATATAACAGACAATTTAAGACATATTATAGTATTCATATTCTATAGATAGATAGGCTACTTTGCAACACTTTGATCCAGTCTTTACTCCATCTATGTGAACAATTCCAATTAATTACTTCCTCATCTCTTTACTTCCAAGCTCTCTGCATGCTAATCCAAAGTACTTACATGTTAAGCACCGAGCTTCTTGATGTAAACCTTACATCATTCCCCTTTTTTCCAAACCAGCCCCCAGCCCCTTACTGCTTAAAAATAGAACCCAGACTCATTAATCTAGCACTCAAGACCCCCCACAATCTGAACCCAAACTTCTTCATACTGTTTAAGATGCAAGCCATGATGACTTTCACTTAGTCGGGTCCTTACTTTTGCTCCTTTGTACTTCTTTCCTCTCCCCTGTACGTTTAAACTTTCTAAGCTCCTGCTTTACAATCTGTCCTTCAAGCTTTGGTTAGATTCTGTTTTCTCACATGATGAGGTGAGATGAGGTCTGTCCCATAACCTCTGAAAAACCGTTATGTTTGCCTTCCATATGCACCATCATGGCCTTGTGCCCAGGCTTTTATGTTAAATATACAGCCCCCCAAAGCAAATGACATCATCACATTCTTTGCCTTATCCAGTACAGAGCACCTGAGAGAGTGAATAGTCCAAGAGCTCTATAGAGGTGTCACGGATGTAACAAGAGCCTACATAGAAGTCAGGGGTCAGCCAAGTAAGGCCCACAGGCCAAAAAGTGTCCCCTAGCAGTTTTTGCAAATTAAGTTTAGGGGGAGACACAGTCATGTGCACTTGTTTCTGTGTTGCCTATCTTCACACTTCAAAAGCAGAGTGAGGCAGTTGCCACAACAACTCTATGGTGCACAAAGACTAAAATATTTTAGGCTTTATAGAAAAGGCCCTTTTACTAAAAAAGTCTGCTTACATCTAATAGAACTGACTGAAGGAAGGCAGGAAAAAAAAAAAAAAAAAAAGAATGCTGTTTGAGGGCCTGAAGAGATTCCACAAGGAACATCCCCTCCTGATCTTGCTTTCTCCCTGTCACTACCTTCCCATGACCTGAGGCGTACCGGCCCATTCTCCAGGTAGGGCTATCCTTGGCTTTCCTGGGTTTTTGTGAAGTGTCTCTCAGGAGCACATCTGTCTACACCGAGGCACCACAGGGAAGCTTCTATTGAGAACAGCTGCTCATCCTCACAGATCCTCACTGGATCAAGCTAGAGGTACCACTCAGAACTAAAGCATAAATTTCACCACCGTAAGACACAAGCTAAGAAGAAGGTGCAGAACAGTCCCGACAACAGTGGAAAATGTCCCAATTAACCATTACAAGCCATTTCAGTGAGAAAATTATTCCCCATATGCCAGCAGAGTATATTTTGCTGATTCATTCTGTCAAAATACAAGTGATGTTGGCAACTTCAAAACTTTTTTTTAAGTCTTCTCTAAGTAAGAAATTGAAAATAGCACTTTATACATGGGAACTGAAGTAATTATTTTTGTACTTTTGTATTCATAGTTCCCCAAGTATATCACAGTGTGTTCATATACATATTTATACATAAATCTAGTTAAGTATTCTCATCTCAAATCTAAAAATTCATAGGCTTATATATATTCCAATTTAAATTCTGGGTAAAAATTGCATAGCTTATTTTTCTTTTTCTTTTTCCTTTTTGGATTATCCTAGCTACATATAGTTTGATACTCATGTATTTATTCAGTGAATATGTCTTAGGAGCAATCATGTTTCAGGCATCATGGTAATCACATGGCACAGCAAAAAGAGCACCAGATTTCTAGCAGTTAGAACAGGGTTTGAATCCCACCTCCATAAGCTCAGTGAATATAGATAGGTTAATTAATGCCTTTAAAACAAAATTAAGTTTTTTATGAAATGCAGAAATATGATTTTTTTCCTGACTTGCTGTAAAAGTTATGTGTGGTAGCTATGTTAGTCTGCCTGTCATATATTTCCTTTGGGCTCTGCCTCCCACTAAGTCTAGTCCTGTGTGTTGAACATAGAGGTGATCAATAGATCCAGGCTGGACCAATTAGAGTGACCTCATCCTCATGGTAAATCTCTGAGGTTGAGCATTTGTCCGAAGTCAAATACAGCTGGGGCAAATACCTCTTTGCCTACCAGATTGTGAATCTGGAAGAGAGCCAATCTGTAGGTGTTGGTAAAAATGCCCCACCAAGTAGACAAAGACTATGTATAGCAGGGGAGAATAAAGCTAATATAATGGATGGCTGAAGAGAGACTGAGTTCCCTTGGTTCTGGTCCCTAGGTTCCCAGGTCTATCTTGCAATTCACCCCCTTCCTGCTAAAAGTGTATTTTTTCCAATTTAACCCCAACTAATGCAATATAGAAATCCTTACCAAAGCACAAAGGAAGTGCACAACCAGTATCGGTTATCTTATTCTACCTCTGGGCACCTGGAAATAACAGACTGAATAGTGTATAGTCCTCGACCTCAGGATGCCTCTGGTTTAGTGTCTTCCTTTTTTAGACAGCAGAGATTTTGTTTCTCTTACTTATTCTCAACACTTAGAGCAGCCCTCCACACCCAGTGGGCAAAATATAAATACGGAATCAACTAAGGCAGGATTAAATATCTATAGTACTGACATAATGAGTATTATACATAAAGACACGTAAGACCATCAAGAGGAAATTTACCTAAAATGGTTTTTGCAAAAAAAATAAATAATAATAAAATAAAATGTTTTTGCAAGCATTAGAAAATATACATGAGCACAACAGGAAACTAAGGAAATTGTTGTTAATACAATAGGTATTGGTCACACCCATGATACTCAAAAAGCCAATGGTCTCTGGCTTTCTAGAGTAAAGCAACTCTGGCTCTAACAAGTTACATACAAATTTGTCACAAGGCTTAAGTCGGGCACTACTTGTACTCCTTTCTCTATGAGATCACAAAGAATGCCCAGGTTTAGGATATCCTACAAAATTAAAAGAGGAGGGTCCTGGCCTCAGGTGAGCGAGCATCTGCATCATACATGAGGTCCTGCACTGTCAGGTTTCGCTTGCACTCCTGTCCGTCTCCGCCTCCTGGACACTATCTGAGTCCTGCACACTGCAAACTCAGCACACCTGCTCATGCACCCCCAAGGTGCAATATTCAGCCAAAGCTCTGGTCTATGTCACCTGAATAATCCTACAAACTGTCCTTTTCCCATTCTGATAGAAGCCACCTGCCTAGAGGAACACACTTTTCCATTGTAACATATCTTCTTTCTTCTCTTTCTTAGTTAACGTCAAGACTAACTGCCCAGATATGATTTAGCCAGACCTTCAAAAATGGCATATCTCAACCTAGAACACAAAGCCATACTCTTTAAAAGAAAGAAGAATTTTCTTCCTTTTCATCTTTCTTCCTTCTTTTTCTCTTTCCCTTTCCCTCCCTTCTTTGTTTTCCCTCCCTCTCTTTTTTTTCTTTCTCTCTTCTTTCCTTCCTTCTGTCTCTCTCTCTCTTTCTCTTTATTTTCTTTCTTTCCTTCCTTCCATCCTTCCTTCCTCCCTCCCTTCCTCCTTTCTTTCTTTTTCTTCCTTCCGTTCTTTTTCTCTCTCTCTCCCTTTTCCTCTCTCCTTCCCTTCCTTCCTTCCTTCCATCTTTCCTCCCTCCCTCCCTTCTTCCTTCCTTCTTCCCCTCTCTCTCTTTCTTTCTTTCTTTTTCTTCTTCCCTTTACCTCTCTTTCTCCCTTTCCCTCCCTCCCTCTCTCCCTTTCTCCCTTCCTTTCTC